>CM063165.1:301382-431179 GCA_031885435.1 Passerculus sandwichensis | reverse complement strand
TCCCAAAATTCCCATTTTTAATCTCAAAATTCCCCAAAATTCCAATTTTTCATCCCAAAATGACCCAAAATTCCAATTTTTCTGCCCAAAATTCCCCAAAATTCGCATTTTTTAAATCCCAAAATTCCCCAAATTCTCATTTTTTTACCCCAAAATTCCCCCAAATCCGCAATTTTTTAACCCCAAAATTCCGCAAAATTCGCTTTTTAAAATCCCAAAAATTCGCTTTTAAAATCCCAAAATTCGCATTTTTTTAACCCCAAAATTCCCCAAAATTCCAATTTTTCGCCCAAAATTCCATTTTTAACCCTTTTTTCGCCGGTTTTGTTTTTGCTGTGGAGGTGGGGGAGGGGCCGGGGGGTGACGTGGGGGTGGGGGAGGGGCCGGGGGTGGGGGAGGGGCTCACGGCTCGGCGGCATTTGCTGAGGATGCGCTCGCGGAACGAGGCCCAGAGGGTGATGGGGGCGCGGTCGAAGCGCCGGACCAGGGAGGCGACCTGGGGGTGGGAAAATGGGGGAAAATGAGCAAAAAATGAGCAAAAAATGAGCAAAAAATGAGCAAAAAATGAGCAAAAAATGAGGAAAAAATGAGCAAAAAACGAGCCAAAAATGACCCAAAAAATGGCCCAAAAATGACCCAAAAATGGCCCCAAAATGACTTAAAATGGGATAAAAAATGGTCCAAAAATGACCCAAAAATGACCAAAAATGACCAAAAAATGACCCAAAAATGCCCAAAAAATGACCCAAAAATGGCCCCAAAATGACCCAAAAATGGCTCAAAAATGACCCAAAATGGCCCCAAAATGACCCAAAAATGGCTCAAAAATGACCCAAAAATGGCCCAAAATGACCCAAAAATGGGATAAAAAATGGTCCAAAACCGGCCCAAAATGGCCCAAAAAATGACCCAAAAATGGCCAAAAAATGACCCAAAAATGGCTCAAAAATGACCCAAAATGACCCAAAAATGACCCAAAATGGCCCAAAAATGACCCAAAAATGGCCCAAAAATGGCCCATAAATGGCCCAAAAATGACCCAAAAATGGCCCAAAAAAAGGTCCCAAAAATGACTTAAAATGGGATAAAAAAATGGTCCAAAAATGGTCCAAAAATGGCCCAAAAATGACCCAAAAATGGCCCAAAAATGGCCCAAAAATGACCCAAAAATGACCCAAAAATGACCCAAAAATGGCCCAAAAATGGCACAAAAATGGTCCAAAAATGAACCAAAAATGAACCAAAAATGGCTCAAAAATGGCCCAAAAATGGCCCAAAAAATGACCCAAAATGACTTAAAATGGCCCAAAAATGACCCAAAAATGACCCAAAAATGACCCAAAAATGGCCAAAAAATGGCCAAAAATAGCCCAAAAATGACCCAAAAAATGGCCAAAAAATGGCCAAAAATGGCCCAAAAATGACCCAAAAATGGCCCAAAAAAAAGTTCCAAAAATGACTTAAAATGGGATAAAAAATGGTCCAAAAATGGCCCAAAAATGGCCCAAAAATGGTCCAAAAATGACTTAAAATGGATAAAAAATGGGATAAAAATGGCCCAAAAATGGTCCAAAAATGACCCAAAAATGGCCCAAAATGGCCCAAAATTGGCCCAAAAATGGCCAAAAATGGCCCAAAAATGGCCCTAAAATGACTGAAAAATGACTGAAAAATGACCAAAAAATGACCCAAAAATGACGGAAAAATGGCCAAAAAATGACCCAAAAAATGACCCAAAAATGACCCAAAATGGCCCAAAAATGACCCAAAAATCACCCAAAAATCACCCAAAAATGACTTAAAATGGGATAAAAAATGGTCCAAAAAAATGACTCAAAAATGGCCCAAAAATGGCCCAAAAATGACCCGAAAATGGCCCGAAAAGGGCCCAAAAATGGCCCAAAAATGACCCAAAAATGACCCAAAAATGGCCCAAAAATGGCCCAAAAATGGCCCAAGAAATGTCCCAAAAATGACCCAAAAATGACTCAAAAATGGCCCAAAAATGGCCCAAAAATGA
This sequence comes from Passerculus sandwichensis, assembly GCA_031885435.1. Lineage (NCBI taxonomy): Eukaryota > Metazoa > Chordata > Aves > Passeriformes > Passerellidae > Passerculus > Passerculus sandwichensis. The sequence continues at coordinate 429,159 of CM063165.1, read as the reverse complement.
CCCCAAAAATGACCCAAAAATGACCCAAAAATGGCCCAAAAATGGCCCAAAAATGGTCCCAAAATGACCCAAAAATGACCCAAAAATGACCCGAAAATGGATAAAAAATGGTCCAAAAATGACCCAAAATGACCCAAAATGGCACAAAAATGACCCAAAAATGACTTAAAATGGGATAAAAAGTGGTCCAAAAGTGGTCCAAAAATGACCCAAAAATGACTTAAAATGGATAAAAAATGGTCCAAAAATGGCCCAAAAATGACCCAAAAATGACCCAAAAATGACCCAAAAATGACCCAAAATGACCAAAAATGGTCCCAAAAATGACCCAAAATGGCCCAAAAATGACCCAAAAATGACCCAAAAATGACCCAAAAATGGCCCAAAAATGACCCAAAAATGGCCCAAAAATGACTTAAAATGGGATAAAAAATGGTCCAAAAATGACCAAAAATGGCCAAAAAATGACTTAAAATGGGATAAAAAATGACCCAAAAATGGCCCAAAAATGGCCCAAAAAATGGCCCAAAAATGTCCCAAAAATGACCCAAAATGACTCAAAAATGGCCCAAAAATGGCCCAAAAATGACCCAAAAATGACCCAAAAATGACCAAAAATGGCCCAAAAATGGCCCAAAAATGGCCCAAAATGACCCAAAATGACCCAAAAATGGCCCAAAAATGGCCCAAAAATGACCCCAAAAATGACCCAAAAATGACCCAAAAATGACCCAAAAATGACCCAAAAATGACCCGAAAATGGATAAAAAATGGTCCAAAAATGACCCAAAATGACCCAAAATGGCACAAAAATGACCCAAAAATGACTTAAAATGGGATAAAAAGTGGTCCAAAAGTGGTCCAAAAATGACCCAAAAATGACTTAAATGGGATAAAAAATGGTCCAAAAATTGCCCAAAAATGACCCAAAAATGACCCAAAAATGACCCAAAAATGACCCAAAAATGAACCAAAAATGGTCCCAAAAATGACCCAAAAATGGCCCAAAAATGGCCAAAAAATGGCCCAAAAATGGCCCAAAAATGACCCAAAAATGACCCCAAAATGACCCAAAATGACCCAAAATGGCCGAAATTTGCTCCAGCCTAAGCCCCGCCCCCTTTGGTGACCTCATGGATGAGGTCATCGTCGTCGTCCTTGACCTCGATGCTCATTGGCTGCCGCGGGAAGCGCTGGAAGACGTCGACCAATCGGGGGATGCGGCGATCGCAGCCCGAGGAGAAAGAGCCTGGAAGGGGGCGGGGCTTAAAAGGGGGCGGGGCTTTCGTGTGTGGGCGTGGCTTAGGAGATGTGGGCGGGGCTTTTGTGTGTGGGCGTGGCTTAGGAAAAGTGGGCGTGGCTTAGGAGATGTGGGCGGGGGTTTGTGTGTGGGCGTGGCTTAAGAGATGTGGGCGGGGCTACGCTCCATTAGGCCACGCCCCCAAGGAAAGATTTCCAGGCATTTTGGGGTTAAAAATCAAAATTTTGCGGGAATTTTTGGAATTTTTGGGAATTTTGGGGTTTTTTTTTTGAGAGTTTGCCCCAAATTCCAAAATTCCAAATTTGAAACCCAAAATCCCCCAAAATTCTCATTTTTTCCACCCTAAAATCCCCCACAATTCCCATTTTTTTCACCCCAAAAAATCTCATTTTCCCACCCAAATTTCCCTAAAATCCTCATTTTTCCACCAAATTTCCCTAAAATTCCCATTGTTTCACCCAAAATTCCCTCGTTTTCCCCAAAATTTCCCCAAATTCCCATTTTTAATAAAATTTTCCCAAAATTTTCCTTTTTTGGACCCAAATTTTCCATTTTAACCCCAAATATTCCCAATTTTTGGTCACCTGGTGAAAACGTCACCTCCAGGGGGCTCCGGTAGGGGGGAAGGTCCTGGAGGGGGCAATTAACCATTAATTAGCATTATTAAGGTTAATTACACGCCAATTACGGTGAATAAATTGTTATTATGGTAAATTATTAGAAAAAATTGGGTTAATTAATATTAATTAACTTTGATTATGCGTTTCCATTGGGAGAAAATGAAAATAATATTAAATTACGGAGTAGCGATTTTCACTAATTAGCATTAAATGCCACTAATTTAATCACCTAATTTTATTCATTCCCACTGATTTAATTGCCTCCAATTTCATTAATTACCCAATACATTGCAATCCAATCAATTACCGCTAATTATGTGATTCTCCCCCATTATTATCTTTAACTCCCAATAATTACCACCAATTACCATTAATCACCACTGATTTAATTCCCTAGTATCACTAATTACCACTAATATAATTACCTGTCGTTTAATTAATTAATACATTGCAATACAATTAATTACAACTGTCTATGTATATTCCCCCTTATTACCATTAACTACCACAAATTACCATTAATCCCCCTTTATTACCATTAATTACCGCTAATTATTATTAATTAGCACTGATAACCATTAATTGCCCTAACCCCCACTAATCACCACTAATTAATTAACCCTAACTAACCTCCATTCCACATTACCCCCATTAATAAACCCCTAATTACCCCAACCTTGCTATTCCCCCTAATTACCATTAATTATTATTAATCACCACTAATTTAATTCCCCAATTTAATAAATTACCATTAATTTAATTACCAGTTATTTAATTCATTAATTAATGCAATTTAACACCATTAATAACCCCAATCACTATTAATCCCCTTATGAACATTAATTGCTACAAATTACCATTAATCCCCTTTGTTACCATTAATTACCACTAATTAAGATTATTTAGCACTAATAACCATTAATTGCCCCTAACTCCCACTTAATTAATTCATTAACTAGGGTTAATTAATTAATTAGGGTTAATTAATTAACTCGCACTTAATTAATTAACTAGGGTTAATTAATTAGGGTTAATTAATTAACTCCCACTTAATTAGTTAATTAACTAGGGTTAATTAATTAGGGTTAATTAATTAACCCTAACTAACCTCCATTCCACATTACCCCCATTAATAAACCCTTAATTACCGCAATCTTATTATTCCCCTTAATTATCCCTAATTAATCATTAATTAATTAATTAACCTTGTAATCGATCTGGGTGACGTCAAGATGGCGGCCGCTCTGTCGCGACAGATCCCGGTCGTGACAGACGACGACGACGCCGTCGCGGGTGCGGCGCACGTCCAGCTCCAGCCAATCGCAGCCCTCGGAGACGGCGCTGGGGGCGGGGCCAAGGGAAAAAGGGGGCGGGGCTTAGCTAGTGTCCCATTCATACAGCTGGAGCCAGTGGAGGGGGCGTGGCCATATAAAAGGGGCGGGGCTTAGAGATTAAAGCCTTAATATAGCAGGAAGGCAATGGAGGGGGCGTGGCCATATAAAAGGGGCGGAGCTTAGATATCAATGCATTAAAATTGCTGGAGGGCAGTGGAGGGGGCGTGGCCACAATAAAAGGGGGCGGGGCTTAGATAGCGACCCATTAAAATTGCTGAAGGGCAGTGGAGGGGCGTGGCCACATAAAAGGGGCGGGGCTTAGTTATTGACCCATTGAAATAGGTAGGAGGCAGTGGAGGAGGCGTGGCCCTATAAAAGGGGGCGGGGCTTAGATATTGAAGCATTAATATAGCAGGAAGGCAATGGAGGGGGCGTGGCCACAATAAAAAGGGGCGGGGCTTAGATATTAACCCTTTAAAATAGGTGGAGGGCCGTGTAGGGGGCGTGGCCATATAAAAGGGGCGGGGCTTAGATATTGAAGCATTATTGTAGCAGGAAGGCAATGGAGGGGGCGTGGCCATATAAAAGGGGCGGGGCTTGGATATGGACCCATTAAAATTACTGGAGGGCAGTGGAGGGGGCGTGGCCATATAAAAGGGGGCGGGGCTTAGATATTGAAGCATTATTGTAGCAGGAAGGCAATGGAGGGGGCGTGGCCACAATAAAAAGGGGTGGGGCTTAGATATTGACCCATTGAAATACCTGCTGGGGGCGTGGCAACAAGAAAAGGGGCGTGGCTTAATAGTCAGCGAATTGGAACGCTCAGAGGCGGTGGAGGGGCGTGGCCAAAGAAAAGGGGGCGGGGCTTAGATCTGCAATTATATCCCCCAGACACCATGAAAGGGGCGGGGCCAAGAGAAAAGGGGGCGTGGTCCTAGTGGCGGTGGTTGAAAGGGGGCGGGGCTAAATTCCGTGGTGGTGCTGGCCCTTTAAGAAAATGGAAAGGGGCCAAAAGGGGGCGTGGCCAAGGGGGAAGGGGGCGTGGCCTCACTGCTCGAAGGCCTCCATGGTGTTCTCGATCCGCTCCCCGGCACCTGTAAGGGTTCATTAGCGCTAATGGGGGCTAATTAAGGGTTAATTAGCGCTAATTAAGGTTCGTTAACGCTAATTAGGGGGCTTAATTTGTTCCTCTTTTCCCAAGACCCTCCCCCTCTTCCAAGCCCCTCCCATTTATCCCCGCCCACTCTCCTTTAACCCCGCCCCCTCCTCTTTGGCCCCGCCCCCTCTCCCGCTCTTCCCCTCCCTTTAGCCCCGCCCACTCCCCTTTAACCACGCCCCCTCCTCCTTAGCCCTGCCCCCTCTCCCGCTCTTCCCCTCCCCCACCCCCAGACCCCTCCCCCAATTTCCCAAGCCCCTCCCCCTTCCTAATCCCCTCCCCTCTAACCCCGCCCCCTCCCTTTAGCCCCGCCCCTCCTCCTTAACCCCGCCCCCCATTTAAGCCCCACCCCCCTCCCCACCCGTTCTCTTTAACCCCTTCCCCTCCCCCACCCCCCAAACCCCTCCCCCCTTCCCACCCCCCCTTTAGCCCCGCCCCTCATTAAACCCCGCCCCTCATTAAACCCCGCCCTCTCCTCTTTAGCCCCGCCCCCTCTCCCGCTCCTCCCCACCCATTTCCCCCCTCCCCCACCCCCAGACCCCTCCCCCAATTCCCCAAGCCCCTCCCCCACCCATCCCCTCCCCTTTAGCCCCTCCCCCTCCCTTTAGCCCCGCCCCTCCTCCTTAGCCCCGCCCCCCATTTAAGCCCCACCCATTCCCTTTAACCCCTTCCCCTCCCCCACCCCCCAAAACCCCTCCCCCCTTCGCCCCTCCCCTTTAGCCCCGCCCCTCACTAAACCCCGCCCCTCATTTAACCCCGCCCCCTCATTTTTAAGCCCCGCCCCCTATCCCGCTCTTCCCCACCCATTTCCCCCTCCCCCACCCCCAGAACCCTCCCCCAATTTCCCAAGCCCCTCCCCCTTCCTTCCCCTCCCCCTTTAACCCCGCCCCCTCCCTTTAGCCCCGCCCCCTCTTTAACCCCGCCCCCCATTTAAGCCCCACCCCCTCTCCCTTTAACCCCTTCCCCTCCCCCATCCCCCCAAACCCCTCCCCCCTTCCCACCCCTCCCCTTTAGCCCCGCCCCTCACTAAACCCCGCCCCTCATTTAACCCCGCCCCCTCATTTTTAAGCCCCGCCCCCCTTTTTTTTTTTTAAGCCCCGCCCCTCTCACCTCCCCTGTGCGCCACCGCCTTTCCCGGCACCGCCAGTTTGGGCCCGGCCGAGCCCCTGCGGGCGATGGCGGCCACCAAAAACCCCCCGAGCGCGGCCGAAAGCGCCCCGAGCGCCACCCCGAGCGCCAGCGCCGCCATGGCCGCGCTCCCGGACTGGTTTATACTGGTTTGGGACTGGTTCGGGACCGGTTTGGGCGCGGCCGCGCACCTGTCGCAGGTGTGGTGATAAAGAGTGCCTCGGTACCCACAATGCAGCGCGGGGATGCAGGGGGTTGCTTCCGCCTCGGTACCCACAATGCACCGCGCGGTAAAGGAAGTGTCGGTGTGCCTCGGTACCCACAATGCATTGCGGACTTAGGGAGCTGCTTCCGCCTCGGTACCCACAATGCACCGCAGGGTAAAGGAAGTGTCGGTGTGCCTCGGTACCCACAATGCACCGCGCGGTAAAGCAAGTGTCGGTGTGCCTCGGTACCCACAATGCAGTGCGGGGATGATAGGGGGTTGCTTCCGCCTCGTTACCCACAATGCAATGCGGGAAGAATGTCCGCCATTTAATTGGGACGGGGACGAAACTGGGAGCCCAAACTGGGAGCACTGGGAGATCAAACTGGGAGCACTGGGAGCCCAAACTGGGAGCACTGGGAGCCCAAACTGGGAGCACTGGGAGCTGAAACTGGGAGCACTGGGAGCCCAAACTGGGGCTTAACTTCCGCCTCGGTACCCACAATGCATTGCGGGAGCAGAGGCTCTTTCCGCCTCGTTACCCACAATGCACCACGAGGCCGCACGAACTTCCTGGTTTCAGAGGAAGTGCCTCGGTACCCACAATGCATTGCGGAAACGGGGAGTTGCTTCCGCCTCGTTACCCACAATGCACCGCGAGAGAAAAGAAAGCGTCTGGGTTTAAATGGGCGCCCCCCAAAATAACTCCTAATTTATGCAAATTGATGCAAATCAACACTATCCAAAAGCCGTCCTCATCCAAGGGTGTCAGCGCAATATACAAATGAGTAATTTTTGTTCCCGGTATGCAAATTTATGCAAATAAACTCTATAGCAAAGCTTCTTTCAACCCAGAGATGACATCACTATTATATGCAAGTGAGAAATGCTTATTGCCTCTATGCAAATTTATGCAAATCAGCCCAAACCCCAAACACACCCTCGTCTAAGGACAATACCACGATATGCAAATTAGGAGTATTAAATTTATGCAAATGAACCCAATATTAAAGCTACACATTACCAATAGATGGTGTCACCGCTATATGCAAATGAGAGGGGTTTATTGCCTTTATGCAAATTAATGAAAATTAACCCCTTCCCAAACCTGCCCTCACTCAAGGATGACATATACACTGTATGCAAATGAGGAATGTTTATTGCCTTCATGCAAATTAATGCAAATGAGCGACAGCACCGCCCCCTTCCACCTCCATTTAAGGCCCTAAAGGCGGCGTGGCTTCAACCAATCAGAGCCGGGCTGTGATAATTTATGCAAATCCATGGAGGTGAAGCGGAGACGGGAGAATTCGGCATGCAGATTTATGCTAATGAGCCGCGCTCCTCCTCCCACTGTTCCGGGGTCAGGGTTCGCTGCTCCAGGGCATGGATGCGGCCGAGCTCCTCCTTCAGCGCCTCGTTAACGAGCCTGCACGGTAATTAGCCACTAATTTGCGCCATCATTTAGTTAATAGACCCTTCATTACCACCCCCATTAACTGTCGTCGCTTTGTTCATTAATTAATCCATTAATTATTGAATCTGTCTAGTAAAACCCCTCATTAACACCCAATGATTAATTAATCAACCCATTAATTAATCCATCCACTAAAACCCCTCATTAACATAATTATTAATAGCCCAATAATTAACCAATCCACCTATTAAAACCCCACATTAACCGTCTCATGTAATTAATTAATTAATCCCTTAATTAAAACACCTCATTATGCCCCCAACGCCCTTGAAGCCCCGCCCCTTATGCATATTTGCTTTAAACCCCGCCCACCTACCCAAGGCCCCGCCCCTTCCCCATCAATCCCAATTTAGGCCCCGCCCCCTTCCCCATTTCAACCCATTTAAGCCCCGCCCATTTATTATTTTAACTCTATTTAAGCCCCGCCCCCTTTTCATTAAAACCCATTAAGCCCCGCCCATGTCCTATTGTAACCCCATTAAAGCCCCACCCACTTCACAATCAATCAAACTAAGCCCCGCCCATTTGTTAAAAAAATCCATTTAAGCCCCGCCCACTCTCAATTTCAATCCCAATAAAGCCCCGCCCCTTTCCCCATCTCATTCCCATTTAAGCCCCGCCCCTTTCCCCATTCATACTGTACAAAGCCCCGCCCCTTTTCCATTAAAACCCCATTTAGGCCACGCCCCTTTCCCATTAAAACCCCATTTAGGCTCCACCCCTTTCCCAATCAAACCCCATATTAAGCCCCGCCCCTTTCCTTACTTTAACCATTTTTAGCCCCGCCCATTTCCCAACTGAAGCCCCGCCCCCTTCCTATTCCCATTCATTTTCAGCCCCGCCCCTTCCCTATTAAAACCCCATTTAAGCCCCGCCCATTTCCCATTGAAACCCCAAATTAAGCCCCGCCCCTTTCCCATTGAAACCCCATTTAAGCCACGCCCCTTTCCCATTAAAACCCCATTTAAGCCCCGCCTCGTTCCCATTAAAACCCCATTTAAGCCCCGCCCCTTTCCCATTGAAATCCTTTTTAGGTCCCGCCCCTTTTCCATTAAAACCCCATTTAGGCCACGCCCCTTTCCCATTAAAACCCCATTTAAGCCACACCCCTTTCCCTTTAAGACCCCAAATTAAGCCCCGCCCCTTTCCTTACTTTAACCAACTTTGGCCCGGCCCCTTTCCCAACTGAAGCCCCGCCCCTTCCCCATTCCCACCCAATTTAGGCCCCGCCCCTTTCTCATTGAAACCCCATTTAAGCCCCGCCCATTTCCCATTGAAACCCCATTTAAGCCCCGCCCCTTTCCTACTGAAACCCTATTTAAGCCCCGCCCCTTTCCCACTGAAACTCTAATTAAGCCCCGCCCCTTTCCCATTGATACCCCATTTAAGCCCCGCCCCTTTCCATTAAAACGCCAAATTAAGCCACGCCCCTTTCCTTACTTTAACCCACTTTGGCCCCACCCATTTCCCAACTGAAGCCCCGCCCCTTCCCCCTTCCCACCCAATTTCAGCCCCGCCCCTTTCCCATTAAAACCCATTTAGGCCCCGCCCCTTTCCCATTGAAACCCCATTTAAGCCCCACCCCTTTCCCATTAAAACCCCATTTAAGCCCCGCCCCTTTCCCATTGAAACCCCTTTTAGGCCCCGCCCCTTTCCTATTAAAATCTTAAATAAAGCCCCGTCCCTTTCCTATTAAAACCCACACAAGCCCCGCCCATTTTCCCATATAACACCTAAATCCAAGCCCCGCCCCCTTTAGGCCCCGCCCCCCTTTAGGCCCCGCCCCCACCGGTGCCTCTGGAGCGTTTTGAGGCCGCGGAAAATTCCGGAAACGACGAAAACGCGGAAGCTGCCCTGGCACAGCTGGGGGGAGTCCTGCACCTCCTGCAATTAGCGCTAATTAACGTCAATTAGCGCTCATTAGCCCCCCGCCAACCCCCAAAAATAACAATTAATAATGATTAATTTATAATTATAATTTAAATAATGTTGTCTGGTTATTATGAGTATTTATTCAGTAATTACCACACAATAAATGCTAATTGTTCGTTTGTAAAAATCAATTAATTAGTGTTAATTACCACCCATTAGCCTCAATTATTAATAAGTCCTTTAATTAAAAAATATAATTAACACCCTCAATCACTTATTATTATCAATTAAGTACTAATTAATATTAATTCAGGGCTAAGCAGCAGTTATTAGCAACTAATTACCATAATTTTGGAAATAATTAACACTCATTAACACCAATTAGACTTCTATTGCAACTGCAATCTAATTCCCAATAAATAATGACATTCATTAGAAATAATTAACACTAATTAACACCAATTAAAAACAAATTGACTTCTGTCAAACACTAATTAATAGCCATTAATTTATAATTCCAACTAAGAACCCGCTAATTAAAAGGTGTTAGGCTCTAATTTTCGCACTTTAATTACTAATTAACAACCCTTAATTACTAATTAACCCCCACTAGCCTCTAAAGAACAATCCCAAACAACTAATTAACAGCCGATAATTGATAATTAGCAACCATTACCTACTAACTAGCAGCGAATAGGCGTTAATTAGGAGGTAATTAGTCGCTAATTAAATCATGTATGGGGTTAATAAAGCCTTAATTAAGATTGACTCATTAACCCTAATTAAGCACTGATAATAAGTGCTGTTAATTAAGACCAAATTAGGCCCTTCCATCGCTTAATTACACCTCCCATCACTAATTAACCCCTCCCAGTCCTTATTAATACTCTAATTAGCCTAATTAACTCTATATAACCCCTCCCCCGCCGAATTACCGACCCCCAACCGCTCATTAACGGCCATTCCGGCTAATTACCCCCTTCCCGGCCTAATGAACCTGCTGCCAGCGGTAATAAACGCTTAATCAATTAATTAACGAATTAATTACCACGTGCTCGGCCTGGAGCCGCTCCTGGAGCCGCAGCCGCAGCTCCTCGGCTGTGGGAGGCTCCATTTCCGCTTCCGCTCTGCGTCACTTCCGCTCTGCGCGGTGCGTTGTGGGTACCGAGGCGGTAACGGAAGAAATGCATTGTGGGTAACGAGGCACGGGGGGGTGAGGGTTTCGCAAAGGATTGTGGGTAACGAGGCAAAACCGCCGCCATTTTTACCGAGGCAAAACGGCCGCCATTTTTACCGAGGCAAAATACGCCGGAAGTTCGCCTCTAGAACTGCAGTGCATTGTGGGTACCGAGGCAAAACTGCCGCCATTTTTACCGAGGCAAAGCCGCCGCCATTTTTACCGAGGCAAAATACGCCGGAAGTTCGCCTCTGGAACTGCAATGCATTGTGGGTACCGAGGCAAAAAACGCCGCCATTTTTACCGAGGCAAAAATCCCTGGAGCTTCTCTAAAGGTCGCAATGCATTGTGGGTACCGAGGCAAAAAATTTCCCTTTACCGTGGCGGAAGTTGTTCCGTTTAACCGGAAATATGCGTGGTGCATTGTGGGTACCGCGGCACAAAGCCTCCCCTTACCGAGGCGGAAGTGATTACATTTAACCTGAAGGGGCCGCGGTGCATTGTGGGTACCGAGGCACAAATCCTCCCCTCATACCAAGGCGAAAGTGCTTTGCGCTTTACCAGAAGCGGCCGCGGTGCATTGTGGGTGCCGAGGCACAAATCCCCCCCCCCTTCATACCGAGGCGGAAGTTCTTTGCGCTTTACCGGAAGCGCCCGCGGTGCACTGTGGGTACCGAGGCACAACTCCCCCCTCATACCGAGGCGGAAGTGCTTAGTGTTTTACCGGAAGTTGCCGCGGTGCATTGTGGGTACCGAGGCAAAAGTGTTTCCATTAAACCAGAAACGGCCGCGGTGCATTGTGGTGACCGAGGCACAAATCCCCCCCCCATACCGAGGCGGAAGCGCTTTGCGTTTTGCCGGAAGCGGCCGTTGTGCATTGTGGGTACCGAGGCACAAATCCTCCCCTTCATACCGAGGCGGAAGTGCTTTGTGCTTCACCGGAAGCGGCCGCGTTGCACTGTGGGTACCGAGGCACAACTCCCCCCCCAAGCGAGGCGGAAGTGCTTTGTGTTTTACCAGAAGCGGCCGCGTTGCACTGTGGGTACCGAGGCTTAAATCCCCAACCATAGCGAGGCGGAAGTGCTTTGCGTTTTACCGGAAGCGGCCGCGATGCACTGTGGGCACCGAGGCACAAATCCTCCCTGTTACCGAGGCATAAGTGTTTCCATTAAACCAGAAATGGCCGCGGTGCATTGTGGGTACCGAGGCGAAAGTGCTTTGTGTTTTACCGGAAGCGCCCGCGGTGCATTGTGGGTACCGAGGCACAAATCCCCCCCACCAAGGCGGAAGCGCTTTGTGCCTCACCGGAAGCGCCCGCGGTGCATTGTGGGTACCGAGGCACAAATCCCTGCCCTCATACCGAGGCGGAAGTGCTTAGTGTTTTACCGGAAGTGGCCGCGGTGCACTGTGGGCCGGCGATGGCGGCCATGAGGGCGGTGTACCTGCTCCGCTCCGCCGCTCCCCGCGGCCGCTGCCGGGGCCGGACCTACGTCGGGTTCACGGTGGATCCGCGGCGGCGCCTCCGGCAGCACAACGGGGGCCGGAGCCGCGGGGGAGCGCGCAGGACCAGCGGGAGAGGGCCCTGGTGGGGGAACCTGAGGGGGTTTGGGGGGGTTAAAATGGGGATTTGGGGGGTTAAAATGGGATTTAAATGGGATTTTAGGGGGTTAAAGGGGGATTTGGGAGGGTTAAATGGGGATTTCGGGGGGTTAAATGGGGAATTTGGGAGGGTTAAATGGGGATTTGGGGGGGTTAAATGGGATTCAAAGGAGATTTAAATGGAATTTAGGGGGTTAATGGAGGATTTGGGGGGTTAATGGGGGATTTGGGGGGGTTAAATGGGATTTAAAGGGGATTTGAAAGGGTTAATGGAGGATTTAGGGGGGTTAAATGGCATTTAAAGGGGACTTAAATGAAATTTAGGGGGTTAAATGGGGATTTGGGGGGGTCAAAGGGGGATTTGGGGCGGTTGAAATGGGATTTAAATGGGATTTTAAGGGGTTAAATGGGGATTTGGGGGGGTTAAATGGGATTTAAAGGGGATTTGAGGGGGTTAAATGGGGATTTCAGGGGGTTAAAGAGGGGTTTGGGAGGGTTAAATGTGGATTTGGAGGGTTAAATGGCATTTAAAAGGGAGTTTAGGGGGTTAAATGGGGATTTGGGGGGTTAAATGGGATTTAAAGGGGATTTTAGGGGGTTAAGTGGGGATTTGGGGGCTTAAATGGGGATTTGGGGAGGTTAAATGGGGTTTAAATGGGATTTTAGGGGGTTAAATGGGGATTTGTGGGGTTAAATGGGCTTAAAAGGGGATTTAAATGGAATTTAGGGGGTTGAATGGGATTTAATGGGGATTTTAAATGGGATTTAATGGGGTTTTTTGATGGGATTTGGGGTTTAAATGGGGATTAAAAATTGGATTTAGGGGGGTTTAATGGGATGAAAAGGGAATTTTCGAGGGGTTTAAGGAGGATTTAGGGGGTTAAATGGGATTAAAAGGGGATTTAAATGGGGATTTGGGGGGTTTTTAAATGGGAATAAGATGGGGATTTAAAGGGGTTTGGGGGTTTTATAGGGGATTTAAACGGGGATTAAAAACGGGATTTAAAAGGGATTAAAAATGGGATTTGGGGGCTTAAATGGGATTTAATGGGGATTTAAAGGGGATTTAAGGGGGATTTTAAATGGGATTTGGGGGTTAAACGGGGATTAAAAATCGGATTTAGGGGGGTTTAATGGGATTAAAAGGGGATTTTAGAGGGGTTTAAGGAGGATTTAGGGGGTTAAATGGGATTTAAAGGGGATTTAAATGGAATTTAGGGGGTTAAATGGGATTTAATCGGGATTTAAACGGAATTTAGGGGATTTAATGGGGTTTTTAAATGGGATTTGGGGGTTAAATGGGGATTAAAAATTGGATTTAGGGGGGTTTAATGGGATTAAAAGGGGATTTAAATGGAATTTAGGGGGTTAAATGGGATTAAAAGGGGATTTAAAGGGGATTTAAAGGGGATTTGGAGGGGTTTTAAATGGGAATAAAGTGGGGATTTAAAGGGGATTAAAAATGGGATTTGAAAGGGATTAAAAATGGGATTTAAAAGGGATTAAAAATGGGATTTAAAGGGGATTTAAAGGGGATTTTGGGGTTAAATGGGATTAAAAATGTGATTTGAAGGGGATTTAAAGGGGATTTTGGGGTTTAATGGATTAAAAGAGGGTTTAAAGGGGATTTAAAGGGGATTTTGAGGGGTTTAAAGGGAAAAAAGGAGATTTTGGGGGTTTAATGGGGTTAAAAACGGGGTTTTGGGGATTTAAAGGGGATTTTGAGGGGTTTAAAGGGATTTAAAAGGATGTTTAAAAGGGCCTAAAAATGGATTTTGGGAGGTTTGAAGGGGTTTTGGTGGGTTTAAAGACAATTTCAAGAATTCCTAATTAAATCAAAATAATCCTAAGAATTCCTAAAATTAACTTTTGAATTTATTTTCGATTTTGGACGAATTTTGAGACGTTTAAACCGATTTTTTCCCCCAACCAAAGGGAAATGGAACTTTTCGTGCACGGCTTCCCCTCCGACGTCGCCGCCCTCAGGGTGAGCCCCGCCCCCTTTTAAGCCCCGCCCACCTCATTAAATATTCAAGCCCCTCCCATTTGCATTTAAGCCCCGCCCACCTCATTAAATATTCAGATCCTTTCATTTAAGCCCCTCCCACTTTTGAGCTTTTTGAGCATCTTTAAGCACCGCCCACCTCATTAAATATTCAAACCCCTCCCCCTTTTCATTAAAGCCCCGCCCACTTTTCAACTCATTAAATATTCGAACTCCTCCCCCTTTTCATTTAAGCCCCTCCCACTTTTTATCTTTTTGAGCTTCTTTAAGCTTCGCCCACCTCATTAAATATTCAAACTCCTCCCCCTTTTCATTTTAAGCCCCTCCCACTTTTGAACTCGTGTGTGTAAGCACCGCCCACCTCATTAAATATTCAAACTCCTCCCCTTTTAATTTAAGCCCCTCCCACTTTTTGACCTCACATGTTTCAGCACCGCCCACCCCATTAAATATTCAAACTCCTCCCCTTTTTCATTTAAGCCCCTCCCACTTTTGATCTCGCGTGTTTACGCACCGCCCACCTCATTAAATATTCAAGCTCCTCCCCTTTTTATTTAAGCCCCTCCCACTTTTTAACTCCCACCCACCTCAATAAATATTCAGACTCCTCCCCCTTTTCATTTAAGCCCCTCCCACTTTTAAACTCACATGTTTAAGCACCGCCCACCTCATTAAATATTCAAACTCCTCCCCTCTCTCTTTAAGCCCCACCCACTTTCTAATCCCCCATCCATTTAAGCTCCGCCCAACTCATATTAATTGATTCTCCTTTAATTTAATTTTATTTAATAATCAGTTCTTAAAAGGTGATTAGCAAATATTAAACGCAAATTAATCAACATTTAAAACCACTGAATTAGCATTAACTACATTAATTACTAATTACATGAGCATTAATTAATTAAACATAATCTATTACTCTCTATTTATAATGATTCCCTTTAATTAATAAATAGAATTATCACTCTTGAAAACTAATGGCTATTAATTAATAATTGACACATATTACGTGCTAATTAGTGATTATTAGCCACTAATTAGCACCGTTTTGGTAGTAATTACACTAATTAACGTCCATTAGACTCGTATAATAATTATAATTGGATAATTAATATATAATATCATTAATTAGAAAAACAATGAATAATCCAGCTGTTAATTAACATTTACTAATTGACATTTATTAATTGTTAATTGACGCCCAATAAATACTCATTAAAGGTTGTTAATGATTAATTACACCCCGTCATCACTAATTAACACCCATTAGCCTCTTATTAAAATTACAAATTAATTAATATTTAAAATTAATAGCAATAATTAGTCTTCGAAGCCTCTAATTAACACCAATTAATTCACTTCCTCTTTAATCTAAGCCCCTCCCACCTTTTAAACCTCACCCATTTAAGCCCCGCCCACCTCATTAATTCCAACGAAACTCCTCCCCCTTGTATTTAAATCCCATTTGCCTAAGCCCCGCCCCTTTTTTTTCCAGTTCGAGTGGGCGTGGCAACACCCGAACTCCTCCCGCCGCCTCTTGGCCCCGCCCACCCGCCGCCCACGGGAGCAGCCAATCAGCTTCGCCCTCCGCCTCTTGCCCCGCCTCCTTTTGGCCCCGCCCTGGTCCCGCCTCCCATTGAGGATCCGCTGGCTCCGCCCACCTCGCCCCGCCCTGGAGTTGGCCCCGCCCCCTCACGTGGTGGAGGAGGAAGGGGCGGGGCCGCCGCGCCTTAAAAGGAAAAAGGGGCGGAGCCAAGAGGTGGTGGAGGAGAATTGGGGGTGTGGCTTGTGTGGGGAGGTAAGGGGCGGGGCTTAAGGGGGTGGGGCTAAAAGGGGGCGTGGTTTTAAAGTGGGTGGGGCTTAAATGGGAGGAGTTTATTAAAGTGTGGCTAAAAGGGGAGGAGCTTAAGACGGTTTAATTTTGTGTGCGGGGCTTACGATGGGTGTGGCATAAAAGGGGGAGGAGCTTAGAGCGTGGTAATGAGGTGGGTGGGGCTTAAAGGGGTGTGGCTTAAATGGAGGAATTTAAAGAGGGCGGAGCATATGCAAATGTTTAAAAGTGGGAGGGGCGTAAGGTGGGTGTGGCCTAATAGGAGGGGCTTAAAGTGGGCAAAGCTGAAAATGGGTGGAGCTTAACTGGGCATAAAAAAAGTGGGAGGAGCCTAAAGTTTGATATAGTAAAAGAGGATGGGCTTAAAGGGAAGGGTGAAAAAGGGGCGGGGCTTCAATTATTTAAATTTCATGCATGGCATGAAAGGGGTGTGGCTTTCAGACATGTAAAAATTTAAACTTGGGGGCAATTTTTGGTTTTGAACATGTAAATTTATGCAAATTTTGATTTGCGAGTGTGGCCTGAGAACTTGGGGGAAGAGCCCCACAAATCCTTAATTTTAAAGCAATTAAAACTTTAAAATTTATGCAAATTTTTGCTTTTTGAGCAGCAATTTCCGTGTTTTGATGTTTTAGGCACAGGCCACGCCCCTTTTGCGCTGTCCCCGCCCCCTGTGCAAGATGGCCGCCCATCCCTCGTGCCTGGCCCGGCTCTTCCTGGCCCCGGAGCCGCTCCAGCTGCTGCCAGTGGGAGGGGCCTGTCCCAGGTAATACACAGGGGGCGTGGCTTAGGATTGGGGGCGGGGCTTAATGTTCAGAGCCTATTACCTTATAAGGAAAAAATTCAATATGGCTGCTAAGGGGGCGGAGTTTGGTTTTTAGGGGTTTTTACCTCATAAGGAATGATTCCAAGATGGCTGCCAGGGGGCGGGGCCTGTTGCTAGGAAACTAAGGGGTGGAGCCTGTTTCTAGGGGAGCATTTTCCTTATAAGGAAATGGTTAAAGTGGTTGCTAAGGGGCGCGGCTTGTTGCTAAGAGAGATTTTGCTTATAATGAAAACCCCCAAAATGGCTGCTAGAGGGCGGGGCTTGTTGCTATGGGAGCATTTTCCTCATAGGGAAATGGTTTGACTGGTTGCTAAGGGGCGGGGCTTGTTGCTATGGGAGCAATTTTCTTATAGCGAAATGGTTTGAGTGGTTGTTAAGGGGCGGGGCTTGTTGCTATGGGAGCATTTTCCTTATAGGGAAATGGTTTGAGTGGTTGCTAAGGGGCGGGGCTTGTTGCTATGGGAGCATTTTCCTTATAGGGAAATGGTTTGAGTGGTTGCTAAGGGGCGGGGCTTGTTGCTATGGGAGCGTTTTCCTTATAGGGAAATGGTTTGAGTGGTTGCTAAGGGGCGGGGCTTGTTGCTATGGGAGCATTTTCCTTATAGGGAAATGGTTTGAGTGGTTGCTAAGGGGCAGGGCTTGTTGCTATGGGAGCATTTTCCTTAAAAGTAAATGGTTTGAGTGGTTGCTAAGGGGCGGGGTTTGTTGCTATGGGAGCGTTTTCCTTATAGGGAAATGCTTTGAGTGGTTGCTAAGGGGCGGGGCTTGTTGCTATGGGAGCGTTTTCCTTAACAGGAAATGCTTTCAGTGGTTGCTAAGGGGCGGGGCTTGTTGCTATGGGAGCGTTTTCCTGAAAGGGAAATGGTTTAAGTGGTTGCTAAGGGGCGGGGCTTGTTGCTATGGGAGCGTTTTCCTTATAGGGAAATGGTTTGAGGGGTTGCTAAGGGGCGGGACTTGTTGCTATGGGAGCGGTTTCCTTATAGGGAAATGGTTTGAGTGGTTGCTAAGGGGCGGGGCTTGTTGCTAGGGGAGCATTTTCCTTGTAAGAAAACTTTAGTGGTTGCTAAGGGGCGGGGCTTGTTGCTATAAGAGGAGTTTTTAATGGGGAAATGGTTTGAGTGGTTGCTAAGGGGCGGGGCTTGTTGCTATGGGAGCAGTTTTTAATAGGGAAATGGTTTGAGTGGTCGCTAAGGGGCGGGGCTTGTTGCTATGGAAGATTTTCCTTATAAGGAAATTTTATATGGGCGGGGCTTGTCCTCACTCTGACCCCACCCCCAGGTGCCACACCCACCTCCTATGGGGAGATCTGATTCGTCGCTGCCGGGGAGAGGCGGAGCCTGAAGAGGAATGGGCGGAGCCTGATGATGTCATCATCCCAAGCTCTGCGCCTACGTGACGTCACGCCCACAATGAATTTTGCACCATTTGTAATTTATTTATTTGTAATAAAGTTTTTAATAATAAAATTTAATCGTTTGTAATTATTCACAGGGGTGTGGCTTCGTTAGGCCACACCCCTATGTCATTTCCCTTTTTCCCTTTGGGCCGTCATTTTGAGAAATGAAATTCCCATTTTTTACCCACTTTATAATCTTTTTTTCTAATTTTTTTCCTCAATTTCATTTTCTGGGGTCCTTCCATCCCTCACAAAATTTTTCCGTATTTTTTTCCCAAATTTTGGGAATTTTATTTTCATTTTGATAACAAAAATCCCACTTTTTCCCCCCAAACCTCCAAATTTATGCCCTAAAAAACCCAAATTATCCCCAAAACTAATTTAAATTACTCCCCAAAATTTCCTTTTTTTTCACCTAAAAATTCCCAATTTTTCCCTTGAAAAATCATAAATTTTTCCCAAAAAAATCCTTACTAATTCTCAAAATCCCAAATTCTCCATTAAAAAATCCCATTTTTTACCTACATAAGTCCCAATTTTCCCCCAAAAAAACCCAATTTCCCCTCATAAAAATCCGAATTTTTTTCCCATAAAAGCCCCAACTTTTTCTCCATGAAAACCCCATTTTTCCTAAAAAACAATCCTTATTTTTACCCCAAAAAATCCCAAATTTCCCCCCCCCTAGAATTTCCCATTTCTTACCCTTAAAAATCCCAATTTTCTGCCAAAAAAATTCCATTTTCCCTTAGTTACAAAATCGAATTGCTTTCCATTTCTCCCCCAATAAATCCCATTTTTACCCCCCAGAAATCCCATTCCCTACCCCTCCCCCAATTCCAAGCCACTCTTCCCAGATTTTGGGTCATTTTTTCTGGATTTTGGTGCGTTTTACCCAAAATTTCACTTTTTTTTGGTCTCCTTGCAGGCCACCACGTAGCGCTGGGCCACGTTCAGGGGCGGGGAGTAACCATCGGCGTACGAGGTGTCCTCGAAAAGCACCGAATAATCGTCCTGGGGCTGCGAAATTTGGGGGAAAATTTGAAATTTTTAGTAAAAATTACAAATTAGAAAGAAGCCACGCCCCCAAATTACCCCCTTATATGGTAACGCTGCTTTACCAACCCCCCCTTATATGGTAATGGAGTTCCTTAGCAACAAGCCACGCCCCCTAGCAACCACCTAATATGGCAATGGCTCTCCTTAGCAACAAGCCACGCCCCTCAGCAACCGTCTGATATGGCAACGCTTATCCTTAGAAACAAGCCACGCCCCTTAGCAACCCCTCATGAAACAAGGCTTTGGCATTTTCCTTATATGGTAATACCTCCCTAGCAACAAGCCACGCCCCTTAGCAACCTCTCTGCCATTCCCTTATATGGTGTTAGCTCCCTAGCAACAAGCCCCGCCCCTTAGCAACCTCTCTGCCATTCCCTTATATGGTGTTAGCTCCCTAGCAACAAGCCACGCCCCTTAGCAACCCAGCTCCCTCAGCGCCCCCTAGGCCGCCATTTTGATTTTGATTTTTTTACCAAAAATCTTCATTTTTGAGGGGATTTTTGGGGCGATTTTGGCCGGTTTTGGGTCAAACTCACGCGCTGGGGCGGGGCGTGGATGAGGGCAACATAGACAAGTAACGTCTCTCCTTAGCAACAAGCCACGCCCCCTAAGAACCACCTAATATGGCAATGGCTCTCCTTAGAAACAAGCCACACCCCTTAGCAACCCCTCATGAAACAAGGCTTTGGCATTTTCCTTATATGGAAATAGCACCCTAGCAACAAGCCACGCCCCTTAGCAACCCCTCATAAAGCAGGGCTTTGGCATTTGCCTTATATGGAAATACCTCCCTAGCAACAAGCCACGCCCCTTAGCAACCCCTCAGGAAACAAGGCTTTGGCATTTTCCTTATATGGAAATAGCACCCTAGCAACAAGCCACACCCCTTAGCAACCTCTCTGCCCTTCCCTTATATAGCAAAACCTCCCTAGCAACAAGCCACGCCCCTTAGTAACCCCTCATGAAACAAAGCTTTGACATTTTCCTTATATGGAAATACCTCCCTAGCAACAAGCCACGCCCCTTAGCAACCCCTCATAAAGCAGGGCTTTGGCGTTTTCCTTATATGGTAATACCTCCCTAGCAACAAGCCACGCCCCTTAGCAACCCCTCAGCCATTCCCTTATATGGTAATACCACCCTAGCAACAAGCCCCGCCCCTTAGCAACCTCTGCCATTCCCTTATATGGTGTTAGCTCCCTAGCAACAAGCCCCGCCCCTTAGCAACCTCTCTGCCATTCCCTTATATGGTGTTAGCTCCCTAGCAACAAGCCCCGCCCCTTAGCAACCCAGCTCCCTCAGCGCCCCCTAGGCGGCCATTTTGATTTTGATTTTTTTACCAAAAATCTTCATTTTTGAGGGGATTTTTGGGGCGATTTTGGCCGATTTTGGGTCAAACTCACGCGCTGGGGCGGGGCGTGGATGAGGGCCCGGTAGAAGCAGGTGGTTTGGGGGTACAGGGCCAGCACCAGCTGGTCCTTGTGGAACAGAGCCTCGGGATCCGTCTCGGGGTTGGTTTTCCATTGGGGCAGGGGGATGATGCGGCGGCGGCTCAGGGTGTGGCGCCTGAAATTTGGGGGGACAAAAAAATGTGAAGATTTGGGGAAAATGAGAAAATTTAATGTGAAAATTTGGGGGGAAAATGAGAAAATTTGGGGGAAAAATAAAAAAATTTAATGTGAAAATTTGGGGGGAAAATGAGAAAATTTGGGGGGAAAATGAGAAAATTTAATGTGAAAATTTGGGGGGGAAAATGAGAAAATTTGGGGGGAAAAATGAGAAAATTTGGGGGAAAAAATGAGAAAATTTGGGGAAAAAATGAGAAAATTAGGGGGGAAAATAAGAAAATTTGGGGGGAAAATAAGAAAATTTAATGTGAAAATCTGGGGGGAAAAATGAGAAAATTTGGGGGAAAAATTGAGAAAATTTGGGGGGAAAATGAGAAAATTTGGGGAGAAAAATGAGAAAATTTAATGTGAAAATCTGGGGGGAAAATGAGAACATTTGGGGGAAAAATAAGAAAATTTAATGTGAAAATTCGGGGGGGGAAATGAGAAAATTTGGGGGGAAAATGAGAAAATTTGGGGGGAAAATAAGAAAATTTAATGTGAAAATTCGGGGGGAAATGAGAAAATTTGGGGGGAAAATTGAGAAAATTTGGGGAAAAAAAAAGAAAATTTAATGTGAAAATCTGGGGGGAAAAATGAGAACATTTGGGGAGAAATGAGAAAATTTGGGGGGAAAATTAGAAAATTTGGGGAAAAATTAAGAAAATTTAATGTGAAAAATCTGGGGGGAAAAATGAGAACATTTGGGGGGAAACTTGAGAAAATTTGGGGGGAAAATGAGAAAATTTGGGGGAAAAATAAGAAAATTTAATGTGAAAATTTGGGGGAAAAATGAGAAAATTTGGGGGGAAAATTGAGAAAATTTAGGGAAAAAAATCGGGGGAAAATCGGGATTTTTAGGAGGAAAATTTGGGAGAAAATGGGATTTTTATGGGGGAAAAAATGGAATTTTTTTGGTGAAAAAGAGAGACAGAATTGGATTTTTATGGGGTAAAAAACTGGGATTTTTATGAGGAAAAACAAGAGCAGAAAACGGGATTTTTATAGGGGAAAATCTGGGATTTTTATGGGGAAAATAGAGAAAAAAATTGGGATTTTTTTGGGGTGGTTTGGGGGGATTTTTTGGGGCATTTTTGCACAATTTTTAATTTTTTTCTCACTCACTCTTTCCCTTCCTCATCGATGTCATCGACTTCATACCTGGGGAGAAGCAGAAAAATCAGAGGCAAAAATATCAATTTTCTGCCCCAAAAAAGCCAAATTTGACACTAAAATACTAAAATTTCATTTTTGGGATGAAAAAAATGAATATTGACCCCAAATATTTGAATTTTGGGTCCAAAAAAATTCAGATTTTGATGCCAAAAAAGTGAATTTCGGGTCAAAAAGGGAATTTTGACCCTAAAAATTTGAATTTTGGGCTGAAAAATGGAATTTTGACCCAAAAAAAAATCAGATTTTGACCCCAAAAATTCGATTTTTGACCCAAAAAATTCAATTATTGGGCCAAAACCAGCAAATTTCGACCCAAAAAAAATCGATTTTTGGGGCAAATCAATCAGATTTTGACCCAAAAAAAGTGAATTGCGACCCCAAAAAAATTTGATTTTTTGTTGGGAAAAGCGGATTTTGGGGTGAAAGAAGGGGATTTTGGGGCAAATAAATCAGAATGTGACCCAAGAAAAATGAATTTTGGGTCAAAAAAGCCAATTTTGAACCCAAAAATTTCATATTTTGAGATTTAAAAAAAGAGATTTTTGGGACAAAAAAAGGGAATTTTGGGTCAAAAGAGGGAATTTTGACCCTAAAAATTTGAATTTTGGGCCGAAAAAAAGGGAGTTTTGACCCGAAAAAATCAGATTTTGACCCAAAAAAGTGAATTTCGACCCAAAAAATTGATTTTTTTTGGTGAAAAAGCAGATTTTGGGGTGAAAACAGGGAATTTTGGGGTGAAAAAGGGGATTTTGGGTGACTCACTTGTTGGCGGCGTGGCTGTAGCTCACCACCTCGGCCAGGATCCACTGCTCGTCGCCCTCCAGCGCCTTCACCCTGGCGGCCACTTTGTCCCCGGGCTTGGCCACGTAATCGCCGGCGGCCGGGACGGCCCCGCACAGGGGAGGGGGTCTGGGGGGAAAAAGTCCTCAGATTGTTCCTCAAAATTCCAAAAAATTCCCCACAAAAATTCGCAAAATTCCTCCCAAAATTTCTCTAAAATTCGCAAATTTTTCCTCAGAAATTTCCCCCAAAATTCGCAAATTTCCCCCCAAAATTCGCAAATTTCCCCCCAAAATTTCCCCCAAAATTCGCAAATTTCCCCCCCAGAATTTCTCCCAAAATCACAATTTTTCCCCCCCAAAATTGCTTCAAAATCCCAAATTTCCCTCTCAAAATCCCAATTTTTCCCCCCAAAATTTCCCCCAAAATTCGCAAATTTTCCCGCAAAACTTCTCCCAAAATCCCAATTTTTTCCCCCAAATTTCCCCCAGAATCCCAAATATCCCCCCAAAATTCGTAAATTTTCCCCCCAAAATTTGTCCGAAAATCCCAATTTTTTCCCCCCCAAATTGCCTCCAATTCCCAATTTTCCCCCCCAAAATTCGCAAACTTCCCCCCAAAATTTCTCCCAAAATCCCGATTTTTTTTCCCCAAAATTGCCTCAAATTCACAAATTTCCCCCCCAAAATTCACAAATTTCCCCCCAAAATCCCAAATTTCCCCCCCAAAATCCCAAATTTCCCCCCCAAAATTCGCAAATTTTCCCCCCAAAATTTCCCCCAAAATTCGCAAATTTCCCCCCAAAATTCACAAATTTCCCCCCAAAATCCCAATTTTTTCTCCTCAAATTGCCTCAAATTCCCAAATTTCCCCCCCCAAAATTCGTAAATTTCCCCCCCAAAATTTCTCCCAAAATCCCAATTTTTTCCCCCAAAATTGCCTCAAATTCCCAAATTTCCCACCGAAAATTTCTCCCAAAATCCCAATTTTTTCCCCAAAATTGCCTCAAATTCGCAAATTTCCCCCCCAAAATTCCTCCCCAAATCCCAATTTTTTCCTCCCAAATTTCCCCTCCCCCAAAATTCGTAAATTTTCCCCCAAAAATTTCTCCCAAAATCCCAATTTTTTCCGCAAAAATTTCCCCCAAAATTCACAAATTTCACCCCCAAAATTTGCAAATTTCCCCCCAAAATTCGCAAATTTCCCCCCAAAACTTCTCCCAAAATCCCAATTTTTCCCCCCAAAATTGCCTCAAATTCCCAAATTTCCCCCCCAAAATCCCAATTTTTTCCCCCAAATTTCCCCCAAAATCCCAAAATTTCCCCCCAAAACTTCTCCCAAAATCCCAATTTTCCCCCCCCAAATTGCCTCAAAATCCCAAATTTCCCCCCCAAAATTCGCAAATTTCCCCCCAAAATTTCTCTCTCCCCAATTTCCCCCCATTTTTCCTCACTTTTCTCCGGGCTTCCCAATCCACAGCGGCAGCGTCATGGCCGACTGCTGCAGCAGCGTCATCAGCACCCCCCTCCTCATCGTCTTCCTTGGTGGCTCAGCCTCGCTGTAAATCCCGGCGATTTTTGCCGCTGGAATTAAAAATAATTTTTAAAAATCCCAAAATCCTTAAAATTTTGAGGGATTTTTGTGGAATTTTGAAGGGTTTTAAGGGGTTTGAGGAGTTTCCCGCCTTTTTTCCGGCCGTGAGGGGAGCGGCAAAGCCACGCCCCCTAGCGGCCCTACCGATGCGGCGCTCCTCCAGCAGGGATTTGATCTCGGCGATTTTATCCAGAGCTCTCCGGAGAACGCTGGAAAAAAATGAAGGAAAAAAAGGTAAAAAAACAGGAATAAAAGTGGAGTTTGGAAGGTGGGAAGGGATTTTGGAGGGGAAAAATTGGGGTTTTTGGGGAAAAAGGGAGGAGGAGAGGGTGGGAAATCTGAGGCGTTAAGGGAAATTAGGAGGGAATTGTGAGGGGAAAAAGGGGAAATCTGAGGGGGAAAAGTGGGAATTTGAATGAATAATGTGGAAATCTGAGGGAAAAAATGTAAATCTGAGAGGGAAAAGTGGGAATTTGAAGGAATAAAGTGGAAATCTGAGAGGGAAAAATGTAAATCTGAGGGGGAAAAGTGGGAATTTGAAGGAATAATGTGGAAATCTGAGGGGAAAATGTAAATCTGAGGGAGAAAAGTGGGAATTTGAAGGAATAAAGTGGAAATCTGAGAGGGAACATTAGGAGGGAAGTGTGACATTTGATCTCGGCGATTTTATCCAGAGCTCTCCGGAGAACGCTGGAAAAAAATGAAGGGAAAAAAGGTAAAAAAATGGGAATAAAAGTGGAATTTGGAAGGTGGGAAGGGATTTTTGGGGGAAAAATTGGGGTTTTTGGGGAAAAATGGAGGAGGAGAGGGTGGGAAATGGGGGGTTAGGGGAAATGAGGAGGGAATAGTGAGGGGAAATCTGAGGGGAAAAAGGGGAAATCTGAGGGGGAAAAGTGGGAATTTGAAGGAATAAAGTGGAAATCTGAGAGGGAAAAATGTAAATCTGAGGGGGAAAAGTGGGAATTTAAACAAATAATGTGGAAATCTGAGAGGGAAAAGTAGGAGGGAAGTGTGACGTTTGATCTCGGCGATTTTATCCAGAGCTCTCCGGAGAACGCCGGAAAAAAACGAGGGGAAAAAAGGTAAAAAAGTGGGAATAAAAGTGGAGTTTGGAAGGTGGGAAGGGGTGGGGAAGGGATTTTAGGGGGAAAAATTGGGGTTTTTGGGGAAAAAGGGAGGAGGAGAGGGTGGGAAATGGGGGGTTAGGGGAAACGAGGAGGGAATTGTGAGGGGAAAAAGGGGAAATCTGAGGGGGAAAAGTGGGAATTTAAATGAATAATGTGGAAATCTGAGGAAAAAAATGTAAATCTGAGGGGGAAAAGTGGGAATTTGAAGGAATAATGTGGAAATCTGAGGGAAAAAATGTAAATCTGAGGGGGAAAAGTGGGAATTTAAAGGAATAATGTGGAAATCTGAGGGAAAAAATGTAAATCTGAGGGGGGAAAGTGGGAATTTTAATGAATAATGTGGAAATCTGAGGGAAAAATGTAAATCTGAGGGGGAAAAGTGGGAATTTAAACGAATAATGTGGAAATCTGAGGGAAAAAATGAAAATCCGAGGGGGAAAAGTGAGAATTTAAACGAATAATGTGGAAATCTGAGGGAAAAAATGTAAATCTGAGGAGGGAAAAGTGGGAATTTAAACGAATAATGTGGAAATCTGAGGGAAAAAATGAAAATCTGAGGGGGAAAAGTGGGAATTTGAAGGAATAAAGTGGAAATCTGAGAGGGAACATTAGGAGGGAAGTGTGACATTTGATCTCGGCGATTTTATCCAGAGCTCTCCGGAGAACGCTGGAAAAAAAATGAAGGGAAAAAAGGTAAAAAAATGGGAATAAAAGTGGAATTTGGAAGGTGGGAAGGGATTTTGGGGGAAAAATTGGGGTTTTTTTGGGGAAAAAGGGAGGAGGAGAGGGTGGGAAATGGGGGGTTAGGGGAAATGAGAAGGGAATTGTGAGGGGAAAATCTGAGGGGAAAAGGGGGAAATCTGAGGGGGAAAAGTGGGAATTTAAATTAATAATGTAGAAATATGAGGGGAAAAATGTAAATCTGAGGGGGAAAAGTGGGAATTTAAACAAATAATGTGGAAATCTGAGGGAAAAAGCAGAAATCTGAGGGGAAAGAGAGTAAATCTGAGGGGGAAAAGTGGAAATTTGAAGGAATAATGTGGGAATTGGAAGGGAAAAGTGGAAATCTGAGGGAGAAAAGTGGGAATTTGAAGGAATAAAGTGGAAATCTGAGGGAAAAAAGAGGAAATCAGAGGGAAGAAATGTAAATTTGAAGGGAAACGTGGGAATCTGAGGGGGGAAATGGAAGTCTGAGGGGAAAAAGCGGAAATTTGAGAGGGAAAAATTGGAATTTGAAAGGGTAAAGTGAAAATCTGAAGGAATAAAGTAGAAATTTAAGGAAAAAAAACGAAAAACTGAGGGGAAAAAGTGGAAATCTGAGGGGAAAAAGTGGAAATTTAAGAAAAAAACTTGGAATTTAAAGGGATAAAATGGAAATCTGAAGGGATAAAGTAGAAATTTGAGGAATTTGAGGTTTTTTGGGTTTAAAAAGGGGAATTTTGGACTCACTTGCACTCGGCCTCAGCATCAGCCTTGGCTGTGGTGTAGAGCCCTCGGAGCTTGGTGCGGTAATAGGGGGAAACTAAAGGGGATTTTGGGGGTCAAAATGACCAAAAATCCCCCAAAATCCCCCCAAAATTCCCTCAAAAATCCCCAAAATTGTTACTTTTGTTCTCTGTCTGCATCCGCTCGTGAGTTTTCTGGATGTTCACCAGGTTGTGTTCGCTGCGGGAGCGTTCCTCCTGAGGGGAAAGTTGGGAAAAAATTGAGAAAATTGGGGGAAAATGGGGAAAAAAAGGGGTAAATTAGGGGAAAAGAGGGGAAAATTGGGAAAAAGAGGGGGAAAATAAGGGAAAAACAGAGAAAATTGGGGAAAAAAGGGAAAAAATTAGGACAAAAAAGGGAAAAATGAGCAAAAAAAAAAAAAAAAAGAGGGGAAAAGGAGAGAAAATGAGGAAAAAAGGAGGGAAAAGAGGAGGTTTGGGTTAATAAAAATGGATTTATGAGGGAAAAATTGGGAAATTTGGGGGTTGGAGTTAATAAAAGGGGATTTATGAGGGAAAATGAGGGATTTTGAGGGATAATAAATAATAAATAAAAAGTTTTGAGGGAAAAAATGAAAGATTTTGGGGGTTGGAGTTAATAAATGGGGATTTATGAGGGAAAAATGAGGGATTTTGAGGGGTTGGAGGTAATAAATAGGGATTTATGAGGGGAAATGAGGGATTTTGAGGGATAGGAAATAATAAATAAAAAGTTTTGAGGGAAAAATGAGGGATTTTGGGGGTTGGAGTTAATAAATGGATTTTTTTGAGGGAAAAATGAGGGATTTTAGTGGTTGGAGTTAATGAAGGGGGATTTATGAGGGAAAAATGAAGGGTTTTGGGTATTGAAGTTAAAAAATTGAGATTTTTGAGGGAAAAATGAGAACTTTTGAAGAGTTGGAGTTAATAAATGGAGATTTTTGAGAGAAAAATTATGGATTTTTGGGAGTTGGAGTTAATAAAGAGAAATTTCCAGGGCAAAAATTGAGAAAAATGGGGGATTTTAGGGGAAAAAGAGGATTTGGGGGTGGGAATGGGGCATTTGAGTAAATTAAAAATTAAGAGAAATTTGGAGCATAAGCAGGTGATTTGGGGCAAGAAAAGTGTAATTTGAGGGTAAAATCTGTCAATTTTAGAGTAAAATTTATAGATTTTGGATAAAATGGACCATTTCACAATAAGAATGGGCAGTTTTATGGTAAAATGGGTGATTTTAGAACTAAATATGCTCAATTTTTGGGTAAAATTAATGTTTTAGGGCTAAAAATTGGCGGTTTTGTGAGGGGAAACTGGAGATTTTGAGGGGAGACGGGGGATTTGTGAGGAAAAAATGCAAATTTGTGAGGGGAAAATGCAAATTGGTGAGGAAAAAATGCAAATCTGTTAGGGGAAAATGTAAATTTGTGAGGAGAAAAGAGGGAGAAACAGGAGATCCGTGAGGGGAAAGAGATAACTGGAGAATAACTGGGTGATTTTTGCGGTACGTGAGGGGAAAAAAAGTTGATTTGGGGGGTGAAACGGGTGATTTAAGGGGTCCGTGAGGGGAAAAAGTTGATTTTGGGGTGAAACGGGAGATTTAAGAGGTCCGTGAGGGGAAAAAGTTGATTTTGGGGTGAAATAGTTGATTTTGGGGGGTCCGTGAGGGGAAACGGGAGAGAAATAACGGGATCGGTGAGGAGAAATCGGGGAAAAGCGCAGCAGACGGGGATCGGGGATGGAAAACGGGGGATGCCGAGGAGGAAAGCGAAATCTTTAGAGTAAAATTGGAAGATCCTAAAAGAAATTGCGCTACCTGCGTCTGTTTAATGAGCTGGTGCAGCTCCCCCAGCAGCTCCGCGATGCGGGAATCGGCCGAGACCAGCGCCATGACGGGAGAATGGAACGGGGATGGGGGGGGGGGGGGGGGGGGGGGGGGCAAAATGGCGGCGGCTCCTGAGGGGAGCGGCGGGAGGGAGGGACAAAATGGCGGCGCCGCCTCAGAGCGGGCAGAAACCACGCCCACATAACACCATATATGGTTAAAACCACGCCTCTTTGTCCTTATATGGCATTAAGCCGCGCTTATTTGTATTTATTTACACGGCGCTTAAATAACAACAATATTCCTTATATGGATCAGCTCGTGGTAAAGCCACGCCCCTCATCTCCTAATATGGGTTTACCTGCCTTAAAGCCACGCCCACGAATTTCCAATGAGGGGTTTGCGTAGGAAAAGTCACGTGCTTGCCGTGTCACATGACCAGCTCCCAACATGGCGGACGAGGAACCGCTGCTGCCGCCGGGTGAGAGGGGAAAAAAATGGGGAATAAAAATGGGGTAAAAAAAAACGGGAATTCGGGATAAAAACCGGGATAAAAAACTGGAATTAAAACCGGGATTAGGAGCCGGGAACCGGGAGTGGGGAAACGGGGCCGTAAAAAGGGACGGGGAGAAAAAATCCGACCCCAAAATCTCCCAAATTTCCCCCAAAATCGCTTAAAAATTTTTCCTCTCCTTCTCAGATGAAGACTCCGCCCCTCCCCCGCCTCCCCCTCCCCCCCCGACCTCCTCCTGGCGAATCGGAGCCGCTTTTTGGTGAGTGCCCCTCCCCCATTTTAGACCACGCCCCCAAGCCCCTCCCAAATTCAATTCCCCCCCCCCAAATTTCCCGCCAAAACAGAAACATTTTTGGACACACCCCCAATTTAAACGTGCCCACGCCCCTTTAGGCCACGCCCCCAGCGCCACCCCCTCAATATTCCGCCAAAACTCAGCCTATGTGGGGACACCCCACCCATTTAAGCCCCGCCCCTTTTGACCACACCCAGGTTTGACCCCGCCCCTTCAAACCCCTCTACACCCTTAAACCCCCCCAAAATTTCCCGCCAAAACCTCGCCATTTTTACCCCTCCCCCTGCCAAAACCACGCCCACCCGGGTGTGACCACGCCCACTCGCGTGGCCACGCCCCTCTAAGCCCCGCCCCCCCGCAGGATTTTGGGCCTGTGTAACAACCTCCCGTACGTGGTGATGCTCAGCGCCGCCCGCGACCTGCTGGAGCCACGCCCCGTGAGTGGCCACGCCCATTTTTGAACCACGCCCTCTTTTGCGAGAGCCACGCCCATTTTGGAAAGGACACGCCCCCTTTTCCTGATTGGACGCTCGGGGGATTTTTCCCGGATTTTTTTTTTAGGGAGAAGAGCGGCGGAATCGGAGCCGATACGACTGCGACCCTGTGGGGACCGGGGTGGGTGGGGCTTGAAGGGGCGGGGCTTAGATGGGCGGGGCCTAAATGGGAGGGGATTCAAGGGGAAAGGGTTTAAGGGGTGGGGATTGGTGGGCGTGGCTTAAAGGGTGGGGGTTAAGGGGGCGGGGCTTAAATCAGAGAGGCTTAAAGGGGCGGGGCTTAAGTGGGTGAGGTTTAGGGGTGGGGCTTAAATGGGCGGGGCCTAAATGGGAGGGGATTCAAGGGGAAAGGGTTTGAGGGGTGGGGATTGGTGGGCGTGGCTTAAAGGGTGGAGATTAAATGGGAGGGACTTGATGGGCGGGGCTTTAATGGGAGGGGCTTAAGTGGGAGGGGCTTAAATGGGTGGGGAGTAAATGGGAGGGGCTTAAAGGGTGGGGCTTAAAAAGGTGATGCGTAAAGGGGCGGGGCTTAAATGGGTGGGGCTTAACAGGGATGGACTTGAAGGGGCGGTGCTTAAATGGGCGTGGCCCTAATGGATGGGGCTTAAATGGGCGGGGCTTGAAGGGGTGGGGCTTAAAGGGGTGGGGCATAAAGGGCAAGGTTTAAATGGGAGGGGCTTAAATGGGAAAGGTTTCAAGGGGCGGGGCTTAAATGGGTGGGGATGAAACTGTTGGAGGTTTAAGGGGTGGGGCATAAAGGGGTGTGGCTTAAATGGGTGGAGCTTAAAGGGGCGGAGCTTAAACTGTGGGGTACAAATGTGAAGGACTTGAAGGGGCGGGGCTTAAATGGGAGGGGTTTAAATGGGCGGGGCTTAAATGGGAGGGGCTTGAAGGGGTGGGTTGAATGGGAGTGGCTTTTAAATGGGCGGGGCTGAAGTGGGCGGGGCCTGTGTGGGCGTGGCTCCTCAGGCCGTGCTATTGGCCGACGTCGTCCCCGGGCTGGTGGTGAAGCTGCTGCTGCCCCTGGTGGGGCCCTACCTGCCCGACAGGTGAGAAAGGGGCGGGGCTTAAAGGGGGCGGGGCTTAAAGGAGATGGGATCCAAAGGGGCGGGGCTTAAAGGGGATAGGACCCAAAGGGGCGGGGCTTAAAGGGGGCGGGCTTACAGGAGATGGGACCCAAAGGGTCGGGGCTTAAAGGGGGCGGGGCCTAAAGGATATATGACCCCCAAAGGGGCGGGGCTTAAAGGGGCGGGGCTTAAAGGCGATAGGACCGAAAGGGGCGGGGCTTAAAGGAGATAGGACCAAAAGGGGCGGGGCTTAAAGGGGCGGGGATTAAAGAATATAGGACCTTAAAGGGGGTGGGGCTTAAAGGATATGGGACCCAAAGGGGCGGGGCTTAAAGGAGATAGGGCCCAAAGGGGTGGGGCTTAAGGGGGCGGGGTTTAAAGGAGATAGGACCCCCAAAGGGGCGGGGCTTAAAGGGGCGGGGCTTAAATTAGATAGGGCCCAAGGGGGCAGGGAAAAAAGGGAATATTTTAGGGGGAAAAAAAATAAATTTTCAATTTTTGGGGAGGAAAAGGAGAAACTTTGGAGGCATGAAAGGGAATATTTTGGGATAAAAGAGAATTTTTGGAGAAATAAAGGGAATACTTTAGGGTTAAAAAAGGGAAATTTTGAGAAAAGAAAGCGGAATTTTTTTTCAGAAAAAAATGGAATTTGAGGGACGGAATTTTATTTATTTTAGGAATGAATTTTGGGTTAAGAGAGGCCGATTTTGGGGTGTTTTCCCCCCTCAGGTTGCGCGTGGTGGCCGTGGCCCTTTGCCTGTGGGGCAGCGTCAGCGCCGTGGCCGCGGCCAGAGGGACCCTGAGCGGCCTCGGGGGTGAGCGGGGTCACTCAGGGGTCAGGGGTCACTTGGGGTCACTCAGGGGTCACTTGAGGTCACTCAGGGGTCACTTGGGGTCACTCATTGATCACTCTGGGGTCACTTTTGGGGTCATTTTTGTTCCATTTTTAGCCATTTTGGGATCATTTTTGGTGTCACCTTGGGGTCACTCAGGGGTCATTTTGGGGTCATTTTGGGTCCATTTTTGGGGTCACTTTTGGGGTCACTCATTGATCACTCAGGGGTCACTCGGGGTCACTCAGGGTCACTCATTGGTTACTTAGGGGTCACTCGGGGTCAGTCATTGATCACTCTGGGGTCACTTTTGGGGTCATTTTGGGTCCATTTTTAGCCATTTTGGGGTCATTTTTGGGGTCACCTTGGGGTCACTCATTGGTCACTCATTGGTCACTTTGGGTCACTTTTGGGGCCATCTTTGGAGTCACTTCCAGGTCATTTTGGGGGTCATTTTTGGGGTCACCTTGGGGTCACTCATTGGTCACTCAGGGGTCACTTGGGGTCACTCAGGGGTCACTCAGGGTCAGTTGAGGTCACTCGAG
The DNA here is from genome assembly GCA_031885435.1 of Passerculus sandwichensis. Taxonomy (NCBI): domain Eukaryota; kingdom Metazoa; phylum Chordata; class Aves; order Passeriformes; family Passerellidae; genus Passerculus; species Passerculus sandwichensis. The sequence goes on along the minus strand of CM063165.1, from coordinate 396,900 downwards.
GTCACTCAGGGTCACTCAGGGGTCACTCATTTGTTACTTAGGGGTCACTCAGGGTCACTTGGGGTCACTCAGGGTCACTTGAGGTCACTCAGGGGTCACTCATTGGTTACTTAGGGGTCACTCAGGGTCACTCAGGGGTCACTCGGGGGTCACTTAGAGTCACTCAGGGTCACTCGGGGTAATTTGGGGTCACTCGGGGGTCACTCAGGGTCACTTGGGGTCACTCAGGGTCACTCAGGGTCACTTGAGGTCACTCAGGGGTCACTCGAGGTCACTCGGGGTCACTCAGGGGTCACTCAGGGTCACTTGGGGTCACTCGGGGTCACTCGGGGTCACTCAGGGGTCAGGGGTCACTCACCGCTCCCTCATTGGTCGCTCAGGTGTGGCTCTGGGCAGTGCGGGGGCGGGGCTTGGCGAGGTCACATTCCTGACCTTGGCGTCCTCCTATCCCAGGTAAGGGGGCGTGGCCTCACTTGAGAGGGCGTGGCCACACCGAAAGGCCACGCCCACCTGGGCCACGCCCCAAAATGTGGAGAGGGACCAAAAAACCCCAAAAATTTGGGGTAAAATTGCCCAAATTTGGCCAAAATCCGCCAAAATTTGAATTGGGGGCGGGGCTTAATGTGGGTGGGCGTGGCCATGCCTAAAGTGGGCGTGGCTTTAAAATGGGGGTTAAATTCTATACAATTAATGGAAAATCAGCAAAATTTGGGGCAAAATTGGCCGAATTTGGTCCAAAACTTGCTAAAAATAGGATTGAGGTGGTGACAAGTGGGCGGGGCTTGATGTGGATGGGCGTGGTCACACAAAAGTGGGCGTGGCTTCAACACGGGGTAAAATTCCATAAAATTCGGGTCCCAAATCATCAAAATTTGCAGCAAAATCGGGGAAAATTTGGTCAAGATATTAAAAAATTTGGGTTGGGGGTGGGGCCAAGTGGTTGGAAATAAATTAGGGGCGTGGTCAAATAAAAAGTGGGCGGGGCTTTAAAATGGAGTTTAAAATACGTAAAATTGATCCAAAATTACCAAAATTTGGATCAAAATTGGCCAAATTTTGTCCCAAAATGGCCAAAAATAGGATTGGGGTGGGGCAAAGTGGGCGGGGCTTAATGTGAGTGGGCGTGGCCACACAAAAAGTGGGCGTGGCTTTGAAATGCAGTTAAAATTCCATAAAATCTACTTAAAATTACTAAAATTTGGGGCAAAATTGGACAAATTTGGTCCAAATCGGCCAAAATTTGAATAGGAGGCGGGCAAGTGGGCGGGGCTTAATGTGGATGGGCGTGGTCATGCAAAAAGTGGGCGTGGCTTTGAAATGCAGTTAAAATTCCATCAAATTGATCCAAAATTACCAAAATTTGGGTCCAATTTGGCCAAAATCGGCCAAAATTTGAATGGGGGGCAGGCAAGTGGACGGGGCTTAATGTGGATGGGCGTGGCCACACAAAAAGTGGGCGTGGCTTTGAAATGCAGTTAAATTTTCATAAATTTGATCAAAAAATTACTAAAATTTGAGGCAAAATTGGCCAAATTTGGACAAAATCAGCCAAAATTTGAATAGAAAGGGGCAAGTGGGCGGGGCTTAATGTGGATGGGCGTGGTCACACAAAAAGTGGGCGTGGCTTTGAAGTGCAGTTAAAATTCCATAAAATTTATACAAAATTACAAAAATTTGGGGCAAAATTGGCCAAATTTGGTCAAAATCGGCCAAAATTTGAATGGGGGGCGGGGCAAGTGGGCGGGGCTTAATGTGGATGGGCGTGGCCACACAAAAAGTGGGCGTGGCTTTGAAATACAGCTAAAATTCCATCAAATCTACTTAAAATTACCAAAATTTGGGGCAAAATTGGCCAAATTTGGCCAAAATCGGCCAAAATTTGAATAGGGGGCGGGCAAGTGGGCGGGGCTTAATGTGGATGGGCGTGGCCACAACAAAAGTGGGCGTGGCTTTAAAAATTGGGTGAAATTTCCTCAAATTTGGGTCCAAAAATCCCCAAAATTGGCTCCAAATTTGCCATAAAATGGGAATTTCGAAAGTGGGCGTGGCCATTCTGACCCGGCTCCTCCCCCAGCAGCTCCGGGCTCTCCCATTGGTCGTCGGGGACGGGCGCGGCCGGACTGGGCGGAGCCTTGGGGTTCTGGGGCCTGAGGGTGTGGCTGCCCCTCCCCCACGCGCTGCTGCCCTTCCTGGCCCTGCCCCCGCTGATGCTGCTCAGGTGAGACCTAAATTTTGATTTTTTTGACCCAAAATTTGATTTTTTTTGACCCAAAATCTGATTTTTTTTAACCCAAAATTTGATTTTTTTAACCCAAAATTTGATATTTTTTTGACCCAAAATTTGATTTTTTTAACCCAAAATTTGATATTTTTTAACCCAAAATTTGATTTTCTTTTAACCCAAAATTTGATTTTTTTGACCCAAATTTTGATTTTCTTTTAACCCAAAATTTGATTTTTTTGACCCAAATTTTGATTTTTTTTTTAACCCAAAATTTGATTTTTTTTTAACCCAAAATTTGATTTTTTTGACCCAAAATTTGATTTTTTCTAACCCAAAATTTTCCTTTTTTAACCAATAATTTGAATTTTTTTACCCTAAACTTCGCTTTTCTTAACCCAAAATCCGCTTTTTCACCAAAATTCCCTTTTTTAACCCCAAGTTTGGAATTTGTACTCCAATATTCGAGGATTTCACCCCAAAATCCAATTTTTTAAATAGTAAAACTCCCAAATTTTAAGTCTTTAAAGTCACAAAATTTTAAATTAAATTTCCCTGTTTTCACCCCAAAACCCCTCAAATTCAATATCCTAAAATCCTGCATTTTTTACCACAAATTTCCTTAATTTTATCTTTAAAATTCCAAATTTTTAATCCCAAAATTCTCAGTATTTAACCCTTAATTTCCCTCATTTCAACCCCAAAATCCCCATTTTTACATTCCAAACTTCCCAAATTTCAACCCCACAAAGTCAAAAATTCTGACCCCAAAATTCCCAATTTTTTAAGCAGAAAATTCCCAAATTTCAATCCCAAAACTCCCAAATTTTAAACCCCAAATCCCCAAATTTTTACCTCCAACACTCCCAATTTTTAACCCTGAATTTCCCAAACATTTTACCCCAAAAATCGGAATTTTCCACCCCAAAATTGCCAAATTTTAACCCCAAATTTTCCCATTTTTTACCCCAATTTTTCCTGCAACCCCCCATAGTGGGCGTGGTCTCCCTTGGCCCCTCCCCCTAATTTGAATAATTAAAATTTTTAATTTTTTACATTTTTTTCCTTTTTTCTCCTCAGTTTTTTCTTCCTGCTGGGCCCGGCCCCTCCCCCCAGGCCGGACCCGCCCCTCCCCCACCCCGACGAAGGGGGCGGGGCCAGAGAGGAGAAATGGGGCGTGGCCAAGGTGAGAAAGGGGCGGGGCTTAAAGGGGCGGGGCTTAAAGGGGAATTTGGGGGGAATTTTTGGACATTTTAACGTTAAAATTTAGAAATCTGGGGTTTAAAATTTTGAAATTTCATTAAAAATTTGTAATTTTTGGATTAAAAAATGGAAATTTAGGGGAAAAATGTTGGGAATTCTTGGGTTAAAAATCGGTGGAAATTTTGGGGTTAAAATTTGGGACCTCCGGAATTTAAATTGTGGAATTTTGAGGTTAAAATTTTGAAATATTAGGGAAACAAATGTGGGTTTTAGGAGTTAAAATTTAGGAGTTTTGGATTAAAAAAATTGTAATATTGGAGGGAAGATGTTGACAAAATTTAGGATAAAATTTGGAAATTTTGGGGTGAAAAAGTCAGAATTTTTAAGGAAAAAATTGGAATTTTGGAGGTTTAATTTAGGGATTTTTGGGGTTGAAAAAGTTTGGAATTTTGGGGTTAAAGTTTGAGAGTTTTGATGTGAAAAAACTGGGAACTTGGGGGTCAGGAAATGAGAATTTTGGAGTAAAATTTGGGAATTTTGGGGTTGGAAATTCAAAATTTGAGAGGCTAAAAATTGGCAATTTGGGGTTTAAATTTGAGGAATTTTGGTTAAAATTTGAGAGTTTTAGGGCTAAGAGAAGGAGTTTTAGAGCTCAAAATTTTGACGTTTTCTGGTGAAAAATTTGGGAATTCGGGGCAGAAATCTGGGAATTTTTGGGTTTAAAAATTGGAATTTTGGGTTGAAATTCGAGGAATTTGGGGTTTAAAATTGGCAAATTTTGCATTAAAAATTGGGAATTTGGGGGTTAAAAATTGGGGAATTTTGGTTAAAAATCGGGAATTTTATGGGGCGAATTTGGAAATTTGGAAGGGGGTGGGGCTTAAGGGAGGGGGCGGGGCTTGTGGACGCAAAGGGGGCGTGGCCTGACGAAGCCCCGCCCCTTTTAGGCCGTTTTCTGCCAGGGGGCGCCGCTGGGCCTCGTTTACTTCGCCGAGTACTTCGTTAACCAGGGGCTGGTGAGGGGGCGGGGCTAAACGGGGAGGGGGCGGGGCCTAAATAATGTAGGGGAGGGGTTTGGAGGAAGGGGGAGGGGCTTAAAGTTGTGTGGGCGGGGCTTAAAGGGATGGGGACGGTCACAAAATGGCGGATTTGGGGTTGGGTGGGATTCAAAATGGCGGATTTGGCGTGAGGGGCTGGTGAGGGGGCGGGGCTAAATGGGGAGGGGGCGGGGCCTAAATAATGTCAGGGAGGGGCTTGAGGAGGTCGGGGAGGGGTTTGGAGGAAGGGGGAGGGGCTTAAAGTTGTGTGGGCGGGGCTTAAAGGGTAGAGGAAAGGTCTCAAAATGGCGGATTTGGGGTTGAGCGGGATTCAAAATGGCGGATTTGGCGTGAGGGGGCGGGGCTAAATGGGGTGGGGGCGGAGCTTAAATGATGTGGGGCGGGATTTAAATGGGTGGGGCTTGAAGGGGCGGAGTTAAAGTGGTGGGGGCGGGGTTTGAAGGGTAAGGGAAGGGTCACAAAATGGCGGATTTGGCGTGAGGGGCTGGTGAGGGGGCGGGGCCTTGATGTGCGGGGGGCGGGGCTTAAACGAGGTGTGGGTGGGGCTTAAAGGGTGTGAGGGCTTAAAGGGGCGGGGCTTAAAGTGGTGGGGGCGGGGCTTGAAGGGTCACAAAATGGCGGATTCGGGGTGGGGGAGGGGCTTAAAGGGATGTGGGAGGGGCCTAAAATGGCAGATTTGCATTGGGGGAGGGGCTTAAATGGAATTAATGGGTGGGGGAGGGGCCAGCGCTGTTTGGCCCCGCCCCCATTTTTGGCCCCGCCCCCTTTCAGATGGAGCTGCTCTACTTCCCGTCCTCGCCCCTCCCCCACAGCGCCCAGTACCGAACGTGAGTTTCGTTCGCCCAAAATTTCAAATTTTTGCCCCAAAACTCCAAAGATTTTAACCCCAAAACTTCCAGGATTTAAATCTGAATTTCCCAAATTTTACCCACAAAAATTCTAAAAATTTAAACCCCAAAATTCCCAGATTTTAACCCAAAAATTCCAAAACTTTAACTCCAAATTTCCCAAATTTTTAACCCAAAAATTCTAAAAATTTTAATCCAAAATTCCCAAAATTTTACCCACAAAAATTCCAAAAACTTTAACCCCCAAATTCCCAAATTTTAACCCAAAAATTCCAAAAATTTTAGCCCCGAAACTTCCAGGATTTAAATCTGAATTTCCCAAATTTCCTCTACAAAAATTCCTAATATTTAAATCCCAAAAAATGCCCAGTTTTTATCCAAAAATTCCCAACTTTCAGTCCCCCAAAATTCCCAATTTTAACCCCAAAAATTCACAAATTGAAAAAAAAAAAAATGAACCCCACAAATTCCAATTTAAACCACAAAAATTCTCATTTTTTACCCCAAAGCTCCCAAATTTTAAGCTGGAAAATCCCCAAATTTTAACCCCAAACTCTCAAATTTTAAACCCAAAATTCCAAAAATTCCAACACCAAATCCCCTCATTTTTATCCCAAAATTTCCAATTTTTATTCTCCAAATTTCCCAAATTTTAACCTGAAAATTCCCAAATTTTTAACCCCAAAAGTTTCTGATTTTTACCCCTGAAATTCCCCATCTTCAACCCCAAAGTTCCCAAATTTTAGCCCCAAAATCCCCAAATTTTAACTGCAAAACTCCCAAATTTTAAACCCAAAATTCCAGATGTTTAACCCAAAATCCCCAAAATTTTAACCCCAAAACGCAAAAATTTTAAACCCAGAAATTCCCAATTTTTGACCTCAAAATTTTGCAATGTTCAACCCCAAAAATTCGCAATTTTTAACCTCAAAATCCTCAATTTTCAACCCCCAAAATTCCCGATTTTAACCCCAAAAAATTTCCGCATCTTTAATCCAGAACTCCAAAATTCAACCCCCAAACTCCCAAATTTCAACCTCAAAATCCCCCAATCTTCAACCCCAAACTTTTCAAATTTTAAACCCAAAAATCCCCAAATTTTAGACCCAAAACCCCCAAACGTTAATACCAAAAATTCCCATTTGAACCCCCAAAATCCCGAATTTTAACCCCAAAAAATTCCAATTTTTACCCCAAAAAATACCAAATTTTATCCGAAATTTCCCAATTTTTAATCCCCAAAAATTCCCTTTTAAACTCCGAAAATCCCCATATTTTAACCCCAAAAAATTCCAATTTTTACCCCAAAAAATTACCAAATTTTACCCTAAAATTCCCCAACTTTTAACCCATTAACTCCCAAAATTTAACTCCGAAAATTCCCAAAATTTTCCCAGGTTTAAACCCCAAAACTGGAGAATTTCAACCCAAATTTTTCCGGGTTTAAACCCCAAAACTCGCAAATTTCAAGCCCCCAAAATTTCGGTTTTTCGCCCCCAAAACCCCCATATTTTAACCCCAAAAAAATTCCAATTTTTACCCCAAAAAATACCAAATTTTACCCAAAATTCCCCAACTTTTAACCCGTTAACTCCCAAAATTTAACCCCGAAAACTCCCAAAATTTCCCCAAGTTTAAACCCCAAAACTCGCAAATTTCAAGCCCCCAAAATTTCGGTCTTTCACCCCCAAAACCCCCATATTTTAACCCCAAAAAAATCCCAATTTTTACCCCAAAAATTACCAAATTTTACCCAAAATTCCCCAACTTTTAACCCATTAACTCCCAAAATTTAACCCCGAATTTAATCCCAAAAATTCCCAGGTTTAAACCCCAAACCCCCCGATCTCCAACCCCAAATTTCTCAATTTTTTTTACACCCAAAATTTCGGTTTTTTGCCCCAAAATCTTCATTTTTTAACCCCTTTGGTGCCAGGCTGCAGCTGCTGTACTTTAATCCCAAAAAAATTCCAATTTTTACCCCAAAAACTACCAAATTTTACCCAAAAATTTCCCAATTTTCAACCCCAAAACCCCCAAATTTTAGACCCAAAACCCCCAAACGTTCATACCAAAAATTCCCTTTTAAACTCCGAAAATCCCCATATTTAAATAAAAAAAAATTCCAATTTTTACCCGAAAAACTACCAAACTTTATCCGAAATTTCCCAATTTTCAATCCCCAAAAATCCCCAAATTTTAACCTCAAAACCCCCAATTTTTAACACCAACATTTCCCAATTTTCAACCCCAAAACCCCCAAACATTAATACCAAAAATTCCCATTTAATCTCCCAAATCCCCATATTTTAATCCCAAAAAAATTCCAATTTTTACCCCAAAAAATTACCAAATTTTACCCAAAAATTTCCCAACTTTTAACCCGTTAACTCCCAAAATTTAACCCCGAAAACTCCCGAAATTTCCCCAGGTTTAAACCCCAAAACTCGCAAATTTCAAGCCCCCAAAATTTCAGTTTTTCGCCCCCAAAACCCCCATATTTTAATCCCAAAAAAATTCCCATTTTTACCCCAAAAAATTACAAAATTTTACCCGAAATTTCCCAACTTTTAACCCGTTAACTCCCAAAATTTAACCCCGAATTTAATCCCAAAAAATTCCCAGGTTTAAACCCCGAACCCCCCGATCTCCAACCCCAAATTTCTCAATTTTTTTACACCCAAAATTTCGGTTTTTTGCCCCAAAATCTTCATTTTTTAACCCCTTGGGTGCCAGGCTGCAGCTGCTGTACTTTAATCCCAAAAAAATTCCAATTTTTACCCCAAAAAATACCGAATTTTACCCAAAAATTTCCCAACTTTTAACCCGTTAACTCCCAAAATTTAACCCCGAAATTTTTCCGGGTTTAAACCCTAAACTCGCAAATTTCAACCCAAAATTTTCCCGGGTTTAAACCCCAAAACCCCCAAATTTTAGACCCAAAACCCCCAAACATTAAAACCAAAAATTCCCATTTAATCTCCCAAATCCCCCGTATTTTAATCCCAAAAAATTCCAATTTTTAATCCCAAATTTTAATCCCAAAAAATACCAAATTTTACCCCAAAATTTCCCAATTTTTAACCCATTAACTCCCAAAATTTAACCCCGAAAATTCCCAAAATTTTCCCAGTTTTAAACCCCAAAACTCACAAATTTCAACCCCAAATTTTCCCGGGTTTAAACCCCAAAACTCACAAATTTTAATCCCAAAAAACTACCAAATTTTACCCAAAAATATCCCAACTTTTAACCCGTTAATTCCCAAAATTTAACCCTGAAAACTCCCAAAATTTTCCCAGGTTTAAACCCCAAAACTCGCAAATTTCAACCCAAAATTTTCCCGGGTTTAAACCCCAAAACTCACAAATTTCAACCCAAAATTTTCCCAGGTTTAAACCCCAAAACTCAGAAATTTCAAGCCAAAAATTTCCCAGGTTTAAACCCCAAACCCCCCGATCTCCAACCCCAAACTTCTCAATTTTTTTACACCAAAATTTCATTTTTTCGCCCCAAAATCTCAATTTTTTAACCCCTCGGGTGCCAGGCTGCAGCTGCTGTACCAGGCCGGCGTTTTCCTCTCGCGCTCCTCCCTGCGCTGGATCCGCCTGAGGCAACTCTGGGGGCTGGCGCTGGCTCAGGTGGGACCCCAAAGCTGCCCCATAGATCCCAATCCTGCCCCATAGATCCCAAATGGGACCCATAGATCTTAAATGGGGCCCACAGATCCTAAATGGGACCCATAGATTCTAAATGGGACCCATAGATTGTCCCTGACCCCATAGACCCTAAATGGGACCCATGGATTCTAAATGAGACCCATAGATCCCAAATGTGCCCCATAGATCCTAAATGGGACCCATAGATCCCAAATGGGACCCATGGATCCTAAATGGGACCCACAGATTGTCCCTGACCCCATAGATCCCAATCCTGCCCCATGGATCCCTCAGTGCCCCATAGATTGTCCCTGACCCCATAGATCTGATCCTGCCCCATAGATCCTAAATGGGACTCATAGATCCCAAATGGGACCCATATGTCTGATCCTGCCCCATAGATCCCAAAGCTGACCCATAGATTCCATCCTGCCCCATAGATCCCAAATGGGACCTAAATGTGCCCCATAGATCCCAAATGTTCTCCATAGATCCTAAATAGGACCCATAGATCCTGATCCTGCCCCATAGATTGTCCCTGACCCCATAGATCCTGATCCTGCCCCATAGATACCAAATGGGACCCATAGATCCCAAATCTGCCCCATAGATCCCTCAGTGCCCCATAGATCCCGATCCTGCCCCATAGATCCCAAATGTGCCCCATAGATTCCATCCTGCCCCATAGATCCTAAATGTGACCAATAGATCCTAAATGGGACCCACAGATCCCAAATGGGACCCACAGATCCCAATCGTGCCCCATAGATCCCAAATGTGCCCCATAGATCCCAAATGTGCCCCATAGATTGTCCCTGACCCCATAGATCCTGATCCTGCCCCATAGACCCCAATCCTGCCCCATAGATCCCAAACCTGTGCCACAGATCCCAATCCTGCCCCATGGATCCCAAATGGGACCCACAGATCCCAATCCTGCCCCATAGATCACAAATGTGCCCCACAGATCCTAAATGGGACCCACAGATCCTAAATGGGACCCATAGATTGTCCCTGACCCCATGGATCCCAATCCTGCCCCACAGATCCCAAATGTGCCCCATAGATCTGATCCTGCCTCTGGGGGCTGGCACTGGCTCAGGTGGGACCCCAAAGCTGCCCCATAGATCTGATCCTGACCCACAGATCCTAAATGGGACCCACAGATCCTAAATGGGACCCATAGATCCCAAAGCTGCCCCATAGATCCCAAATGGGACCCACAGATCTCGATCCTGCCCTATAGATCCCAAATGGGACCCCATAGATCCCTCAGTGCCCCATAGATTGTCCCTGACCCCATAGATCCCAAGTGGGACCCATAGATCCTAATCCTGACCCATAGATTTACCCTATAGATCCCAAATGTACCCCATAGATTCCAAATGGGACCCATAGATCTGATCCTGCCTCTGGGGGCTGGCGCTGGCTCAGGTGGGACCCCAAAGCTGCCCCATAGATTCCATCCTGACCCATAGATCCCAAATGGGACCCATAGATCCTAAATGGGACCCACAGATCCCAAATGGGACCCATAGATCCTAAATGGGACCCACAGATCCCAAATGGGACCCATAGATCCTAAATGGGACCCATAGATTGTCCCTGACCCCATAGATCCCGATCCTGCCCCATAGATCCCAAATGGGACCCATAGATCCTAAATGGGCCCCATAGATCCCAAAGCTGACCCATAGATCCCAAATGGGACCCATAGATCCTAAATGGGACCCATAGATTCCAATCCTGCCCCATAGATCCCAATCCTGCCCCACAGATCCCAAATGTGCCCCATAGATCCCAAACCTGCCCCACAGATTTATCCTATAGATCTCTCAGAGCCCCACAGATCCCAATCCTGCCCCACAGATCCCGAATGTGATCCACAGATCCCAAATGTGCCCCATAGATCTGATCCTGCCCCACAGATCCTAAATGGGACCCACAGATCCTGATCCTGCCCCATAGACCCCAAACCTGTGCCATAGATCCCAAAGCTGCCCCATAGATCCTAAATGGGACCCACAGATCCCAAATGTGCCCCATAGATTCCATCCTGCCCCATAGATCCCAAATGTGCCCCATAGATCCTAAATGTGACCCATAGATCCTAAATGGGACCCACAGATTCTGATCCTGCCCCATAGATCCTGATCCTGCCCCATAAATTTATCCCATAGATCCCTCAGTGCCCCATAGATCCCAAATGGGACCCATAGATCCCAAATGGGACCCATAGATCCTAAATCTGCCCCATAGATCTTAAATGAGACCCATAGATCCCTCAGTGCCCCATAGATCCCAAATGGGACCCATGGATCCCAAATGTGCCCCATAGATCCCAGTCCTGCCCCACAGATTTATCCTATAGATCCCTCAGTGCCCCATAGATCCCAAATGTGCCCCATAGATCCCAAATGGGACCTACAGATCCTAAATGTGACCCATAGATCCTGATCCTGCCCCATAGATTGTCCCTGACCCCATAGATCCCAATCCTGCCCCATAGATCCTGATCCTGCCCCACAGATTTATCCTATAGATCTCTCAGAGCCCCACAGATCCCAAATGTGCCCCACGGGTCCCAATCCTGCCCCATAGATCCTAAATGGGACCCACAGATCCCAAATGGGACCCATAGATCCCAAATGTGCCCCATAGATCCCAAATGTGCCCCATAGATCCTAAATGGGACCTAAATGTGCCCCATAGATCCCTCAGTGCCCCATAGATTGTCCCTGACCCCATAGATCCCAATCCTGTCCCATAGATCCCAAATCTGCCCCATAGATCCTAAATGTGACCCATAGATCCCAATCCTGCCCCATAGATCACAAATGTGCCCCATAGATCCTAAATGGGACCCATAGATCCCAAATGTGACCCATGGATCCCAAATGTGCCCCATAGACACCAATCCTGCCCCACAGATCCTGATCCTGCCCCATGGATTTATCCTATAGATCTCTCAGTGCCCCATGGATCCTGATCCGGCCCCACAGATCACAAATGGGACCCATAGATCCTAAATGGGACCCACAGATCCCAAGCCTGCCCCATAGATTGTCCCTGACCCCATAGATCCCAATCCTGCCCCACAGATCCCAAATGTGCCCCATAGATCCCGATCCTGCCCCATAGATCCCAAATGTGCCCCATAGATCCTGATCCTGCCCCATAGATCCTAAATGTGCCCCACAGATTGTCCCTGACCCCATAGATTCCATCCTGCCCCACAGATCCCAAATGGGACCCACAGATTTATCCTATAGATGCCTCAGTGCCCCATGGATCCCGATCCTGCCCCATAGATCCCTGCCCCCATAGATCCTGATCCTGCCCCATGGATTTATCCTATAGATCCCTCAGTGCCCCACAGATTGTCCCTGACCCCATAGATCTGATCCTGCCCCATAGATCCCAAATGTGCCCCATAGATCCCAAATGGGACCCATAGATCCCAAATGGGACCCACAGATCCTAAATGGGACCCACAGATCCTGATCCTGCCCCACAGATTTATCCTATAGATCTCTCAGAGCCCCACAGATCCCAAATGTGACCAGTAGATCCCAATCCTGCCCCATAGATCACAAATGTGCCCCACAGATCCCGATCCTGCCCCATAGATCCCAAATCTGCCCCATAGATCCTAAATGGGACCCATGGACCCTAAATGTGCCCCATAGATCCTAAATGGGACCCACAGATCCCAGTCCTGCCCCATGGATCCCAAACCTGCCCCATAGATCCCAATGCTGCCCCACAGATCCCAAATGTGACCCATAGATTGTCCCTGACCCCATAGATCCCAATCCTGCCCCATAGACCCCAAATCTCCCCAAATTTTCCCAATTTTTCCCATTTTTAACCCATTTTTAATTCCCATTTTTCCCCAATTTCCCCCCATTTTAATTCAAATTTTTCCCCCAGTATTTCCCCCCCAAGTTTTCCCAATTTTCCCCATTTTTAACCCATTTTTAATGCCATTTTTCCCCAATTTCCCCCCATTTTAATTCAAATTTTCCCCCGCAAATTTTCCGAATTTTCCCCATTTTTAATTCCCATTTTTCCCCAATTTCCCCCCATTTTAATTCAAATTTTCCCCCAATATTTTCCCCCCAAATTTTCCCAATTTTTTCCCATTTTTAATTCCCATTTTTCCCCAATTTTGCCCCATTTTAATTCAGATTTTCCCCCCAAATTTTCCCAATTTTTCCCATTTTTAATTCCCATTTTTCCCCAATTTCCCCCCATTTTAATTCAAATTTTTCCCCCAATATTTTCCCCCCAAAATTTTCCCTTTTTTTTCCATTTTTAACCCATTTTTAATTCCCATTTTTCCCCAATTTCCCCCCATTTTAATTCAAATTTTCCCCCGCAAATTTTCCGAATTTTCCCCATTTTTAATTCCCATTTTTCTCCAATTTCCCCCCACTTTAATTCAAATTTTCCCCCCAAATTTTCCCAATTTTTTTCCCATTTTTAACCCATTCTTAATTCCCATTTTTCCCCAATTTCCCCCCATTTTAATTCAAATTTTCCCCCGCAAATTTTCCCAATTTTCCCCATTTTTAATTCCCATTTTTCCCCAATTTCCCCCATTTTAATTCAGATTTTCCCCCCAAATTTTCCCAATTTTTCCCATTTTTAATTCCCATTTTTCCCCAATTTCCCCCATTTTAATTCAAATTTTTCCCCCAATATTTTCCCCCCAAATTTTCCCAATTTTTCCCCATTTTTAACCCATTTTTAATTCCCATTTTTCCCCAATTTCCCCCTATTTTAATTCAAATTTTCCCCCCAAATTTTTCCAATTTTACCCATTTTTAATTCCCATTTTCCCCCAATTTCCCCCCATTTTAATTCAGATTTTCCCCCCAAATTTTCCCCAATTTTAATTCCCATTTTTAACCCATTCTTAATTCCCATTTTTCCCCAATTTCCCCCCATTTTAATTCAAATTTTCCCCCCAAATTTTCCCCAATTTTTCCCATTTTTAATTCCCATTTTTCCCCAATTTCCCCCCACTTTAATTCAAATTTTCCCCCCAAATTTTCCCAATTTTTTCCATTTTTAACCCATTTTTAATTCCCATTTTTCCCCATTTTTCCCCAATTTTAATTCCCATTTTTAACCCCGTTTCTCCCCGGCCCCGCCCCCAGGTGCTGCTGGCCTCGTTCCTATTGGCCGCCGTGGCTGTCAATCACCTCCTGCCCGGGCTGGGCGTGGCCGCGGCGCTGGCGCTGGGGGAGGGGCTTGTGGGGGGCGGGGCCTACGGGAACGCCTTCAGCAACCTGGGAGAGCAGGTCAGTGACCTTTGACCCCCGGTGACCCCTGAGTGACCCCCGAGTGACCAATGAGTGACCGCTGAGTGACCAATGAGTGACCACTGAGTGACCCCTGAGTGACCCCTGAGTGACCCCTGAGTGACCCCTGAGTGACCCTGAGTGACCACTGAGTGACCACTGAGTGACCAATGAGTGACCACTGAGTGACCACTGAGTGACCAATGAGTGACCACTGAGTGACCAATGACACCAAAATGGCCCCTGAGTGACCAATGAGTGACCAATGAGTGACCAATGAGTGACCAATGAGTGACCAATGAGTGACCCCTGAGTGACCCTGAGTGACCAATGAGTGACCAATGAGTGACCAATGAGTGACCCCTGAGTGACCAATGGGTGACCACTGAGCAATGAGTGACCCCTGAGTGACCAGTGATCCAAAATGGCCCTAAATGACCCCAAAATGACCCCTGAATGACCAATGAGTGACCACCGAGTGACCAATGAGTGACCACTGACCCAAAATGGCCAAAAGTTACCCCAAAATGACCCCTGAGTGACCAATGGGTGACCCTGAGTGACCAATGACCATTGAGTGACCCTGAGTGAACGCTTACCCAAAATGGCCAAAAACACCCCCAAAATGGCCCAAATTGGGCCAAAAGTGACCCCTGAGTGACCCCGAGTGACCAATGAGTGACCAGTGAATGACCACTGAGTGACCACTGACCCCAAATGGCCAAAAAACGCCCCCACAATGTCCCAAAATGACCCTGAGTGACCCCAAAGTGACCCCGAGTGACCAATGAGTGACCCCTGAGTGACCAATGACCCATAATGGCCCCAAATGACCCCAAAATTGCCCAAATTGGGCCAAAATGACCCCTGAGTGACCCCGAGTGACCAATGAGTGACCAATGAGTGACCACTGACCCAAAATGGCCAAAAATTACCCCAAAATGACCCCTGAGTGACCCCTGAGTGACCGCTTACCCAAAATGGGCAAAAACACCCCCAAAATGGCCCAAATTGGGCCAGAAGTGACCCCTGAGTGACCCCTGAGTGACCAATGAGTGACCAGTGAATGACCACTGAGTGACCACTGACCCAAAATTGCCAAAAATTACCCCGAAATGACCCCTGAGTGACCACTGAGTGACCCTGAGTGACCCCCGAGTGACCCCGAGTGACCTCTGAGTGACCCCGAGTGACCCCGAGTGACCCCGCGTGACCCCTGACCCCTTTGGCCGCTGTCCGCAGGTGCCCCTCCCCCGGCGGCCGCTGGCCATCGCTGTGGTCACTCTGGGCGCCGAGGCCGCCATCGCCGCGGCCGGAGCGGCCGGAATGGGGGCGCACGCGGCGTTCTGCGGCCGGGAGTGACCACTGAGTGACCACGGAGTGACCACTGACCATGGAGTGACCGCTGAGTGACCAGAGAGTGACCACTGACCATGGAGTGACCACTGAGTGACCACTCACCAGTGAGTGACCACTGAGTGACCGCTGAGTGACCACGGAGTGACCACTGAGTGACCAGCGTGACCACTGAGTGACCACTGACCACTGAGTGACCGCTGAGTGACCAATGAGTGACCATGGAGTGACCACTGAGTGACCACTGAGTGACCACTGACCATCACTGAGTGACCAGTGAGTGACCACGGAGTGACCACTGACCACGGAGTGACCCTGAGTGACCACTGACCAGTGAGTAACCATGGAGTGATCACTGACCATGGAGTGACCACTGAGTGACCACTGAGTGACCACTGAGTGACCACTGAGTGACCACTGGAATGGCCTTGGAGTGACCACTGAGTGACCACTGACCATGGAGTGACCAGTGAGTGACCACTGAATTGGTATTGGAGTGACCACTGAGTGACCACGGAGTGACCACTGAAAGTGACCACTGAGTGACCACTGAGTGGCCATTGAGTGACCACTGAGTGACCACTGGATTGGACATGGAGTGACCATGGAGTGACCACTGAGTGACCGCCGAGTGACCATTGAGTGACCACTGAGTGACCACGGGAACGGCCTTGGATTGACCCCTGAGTGACCGCTGAGTGACTAATGAGCGATTATTGGACTGGCCTGGAAGTGACCATGGAAGTGACCACTGAGTGACCGCTGGATTGGTATTGGAGTGACCACAGAGTGACCACTGACCACGGAGTGACCACGGAGTGATTATTGGATTGGCCTGCAAGTGACCATGAACTGACCACT
Source organism: Passerculus sandwichensis (assembly GCA_031885435.1). Lineage (NCBI taxonomy): Eukaryota > Metazoa > Chordata > Aves > Passeriformes > Passerellidae > Passerculus > Passerculus sandwichensis. Next base: position 380,385 of record CM063165.1, on the reverse strand, counting down.
GAGTGACCACTGGATTGGCCATAGAGTGACCACTGAGTGGCCATTGAGTGACCCGTGGAATGGCTTTGAATTGACCCCTGAGTGACCATTGGAAGTGACCACTGAGTGACCACGGGAACGGCCTTGGAGTGACCACAGAGTGACCACCGAGTGACCACTGAGTGACCACTGAGTGACCACTGAATTGGTATTGGAGTGACCACAGAGTGACCATTGAATGATCCTGAAAGTGACCATTGAGTGACCACAGAGTGACCACTGAGTGACCATTGGAAGTGACCATTGAGTGACCCCAGAATGACCCTTGGAGAGACCACAAAGTGACCACAAAGTGACCACTGAAATGGTATTGGAGTGACCATGAACTGACCATTGAGTGACCATGGAAGTGACCACGGAGTGACCACTGAGTGACCCTTGGTCTGGTCATTGAGTGACCATTGAGTGACCCTGGGAGTGACCACTGAATTGGCCTTGGAGTGACCACTGAGTGACCACGGAGTGACCACAAAGTGACCAGTGAATTGGTATTGGAGTGACCACCGAGTGACCACTGAGTGACCACCGAGTGACCGCCGAGTGACCACCGAGTGACCACTGACCATCACTGAGTGACCATGGAGTGACCACTGACCACTGAGTGACCACTGACCATGGAGTGACCACTGAGTGACCACTGAGTGACCACTGGAGCAGTCACCGAGTTTTAGAAGGAAAAAACGGAATTTTGGAGTTTAAAAAATTGGAATTTTTGGGTGGAGAAATCCAAAATTTGGGGGGTAAAAAATCGAATTTTTGTTGGGGGGGGGGAATGAGATTTTAGAGGGAAAAGAAAAAAAAATGAATTTTACTTTGAGAAAAAAAATTTGAATTTTAGGGAGGAAAAAAGGAATTTTGGTAAAAAAAAAAACCAAAATTTAGGGGTAAAAAATTGAATTTTAGGGAGGAAAAAAGGAATTTGGGTAAAAAAAAAAAACAAAAAAATTAAGGACTAAAAAATTTAATTTTAGGGAGGAAAAAAGAAATTTTGGTAAAAAAAAAAAAAATTAAGGAGTAAAAAATTGAATTTTAGGGAGGAAAAAAGGAATTTTGGTAAAAAAAGCTCCAAAATTTAGGGGTAAAAAATTTAATTTTAGGGAGGAAAAAAGGAATTTTGGTAAAAAAAAAAAAAAAAAAAAAAAAGTTTAGGGGTAAAAAATCGAATTTTAGAAGTAAAAAGTGGATTTTAAATAGAAAAATGGAATTTAGAAAGGAAATAAAAATATTTTTTAAGAATTTTGGTGGTTTCGTGTAAAATTTTCGGGTTTAGGGAATAAAAGAGGGAATTTTGGGGGAAAAAAAGTCAATTTTGGGCAAAATAAATCAATTTTGTATGAAAAGTCTTGGATTTGGGGCGGAAAATTCCAAATTTGGATTAAAAAAAAATCAATTTGGGGATGAAAAATAGAATTTTGGTTAAAAATTTTGCATTTGCGGCCCAAAATTTCACAATTTGGGGAAAAACAATTGCGATTTTGGGTTAAAAAAATTAAATTTTGCATTTCAAGTGTCAATCATTGGAAAAAAATTTAATTTGGGTCAAAATTCATAAATTTTGGGTCCAAAATTGCAATTTTGGGTCAGAATTTCTGGATTTGGCGCCAAAATTCCCAATTTTGGGAAACGGAAAAATCTCAACTTTAGGTTAAAAATACCAAATTAAGTTAAAAAATTAAAAACTTGTGGGGCAAAAAATTTCAAACTTGGGTGAAAACTTCTCAATTTTGGGACAAAACGTTTCAATTTTGTGTCGAAAATTTGAATTTTGCGTCAAAAAACCCCAAATTCTGCTCAAAACCCCCCAAATCCCCACATGGGCGTGGCATGACGTCATCACCTCTTAGCCCCGCCCCTCCCTCCCCCCATCCAATCCCAGCCCTCCCTATAAAAAGTGGGCGGAGCCTTTTTTTTTTTTTTTTTTACACCGAATTATTTTATTGGTCGGCCCCCGCCCGGCCCCTCCCCCTCCCCCCGTTTTGGGGGCGGGGCTTGAGGGGGGGAAATGGGCGGAGCTTGGGGAGGCGGGGGCGGGGTTTGTGAGGGTTTGTGGGCGGGGTTTGTTTGGCCCCTCCCCCCTCACCAGCCCTGGCTGCCCCCGGGGGTCCCGTCCAGGGGTGGGGGAGGGGGCGGGGGCGGGGCTTGGGGAGGGGGCGGGGCAGCCGGAACCTGCAAAGGGGGAGGGGAAAGAAATGACAAAAAAAAAAAAGGGGGCGGGGTCAATGAATGCCCCTCCCCCATCCCTTTAACCCCTCCCCCTTTTTAGCCCCTCCCCCATTTAAGCCCCTCCCATTTATCCCCTCCCTTTTTAGCCCCTCCCCCCTTTTAAAACCCCACCCCTTTGGCCCCTCCCCCTCTTTTTTAGCCCCTCCCCCCTTTTAACCCCGCCCCTTTAGCCCCTCCCCCACCATCTTAGCTCCTCCCCCTTCCCTTTTAGCTCCTCCCCCGTCCTTTGACCCCTCCCCCACGTTTCCAGCCGGGGTTTTGGCCCCTCCCCCTCCCTTTCAGCCCCTCCCCCTCCCTTTTAGCCCCTCCCCTTTTTAGCCCCTCCCCCTTTCACCTTTTCTCTCAAGCCCCTCCCCCTCTCCCTTCAAGCCCCTCCCCCTCTTTGTGACCTCTCCCCCACACACTGACCACGCCCATTGGTCCCTGGCCACGCCCCCTGGGCTTTGCCACGCCCCCAATGACCACCAAGCCCCAATTTCCACTGACCTCTGTGGCCACGCCCACTGACCTCTGACCCCCTCCCTGAGTGACCACTGACCACACCCACTGACCACACCCACTGACCGCTGCCCCCTCTGGCCACGCCCAATGACCACACCCGATTAGGCCACGCCCCCCCACAGCCTCTTTACCGCCCCCTATTGGCCACAGTTCATTCCTGCCCCTGACCAAGTGACCGCTGACCCTGCCCACTGACCCCGCCCACTGACAAAGACCACACCCACTGACCCCGCCCACTGACAAAGACCACACCCACTGACCCCGCCCACTGACCACACCCACTGACCACACCCACTGACCACTGACCACACCCACTGACCTCTGTGGCCACACCCACTGACAAATGACCACACCCACTGACCATTGACCACACCCACTGACCAATGACCCTCCCACTGACCAATGACCCCACCCACTGACCACTGACCACACCCACTGACCATTGACCCCTCCCACTGACCACTGGCCCCTCCCACTGCCCATGACCACACCCACTGCCCATGACCACACCCACTGAACACTGACCACACCCACTGAACACTGACCACACCCACTGACCACACCCACTGACCACACCCATTTAGGCCACGCCCCCAGGCTCCATACCGCCCCCCAGTGGCTACAAACCCCCAATTTCCCCTCCCTTACTGACCACACCCACTGACCTCTGTGGCCACACCCACTGACCTCTGTGGCCACACCCACTGACAAACGACCACACCCACTGACCACTGACCCCTCCCACTGACCACTGACCACTCCCACCGACCACACCCACTGACCACTGACCACACCCACTGACCACTGACCACACCCATTTACCCCTCCCACTGACCCCTCCCACTGACCCCTCCCACTGACCACACCCACTGACCCCTCCCTGAGTGACCAAACCCCTCCCACTGACCACACCCACTGACCACACCCACTGACCACTGACCACACCCACCGACCCCTCCCACTGACCACTGACCCCTCCCACTGTCCCCTGAGTGACCACTGACCCCTCCCACCGACCGCTGGCCCCTCCCACTGACCACTGACCCCTCCCACTGACCACAGACCACACCCACTGACCACTGACCACACCCACTGACCATTGACCCCTCCCACTGACCACACCCACTGACCACACCCACTGACCACACCCATTGACCACTGGCCACACCCACTGACCACTGACCCCTCCCACTGACCACTGAGGCCACACCCACTGACCACTGACCCCTCCCACTGACAAATGACCACACCCACTGACCACTGACCCCTCCCACTGACCATTGACCCCACCCACTGACCACAACCCACTGACCCCTCCCACTGACCACTGACCACACCCACTATTGACCCCACCCACTGCCCACTGACCCCACCCACTGACCACTGACCCCTCCCACTGTCCACACCCATTTAGGCCACGCCCCCTGAGGCTCTTTACCCCCCCCCCAGTGGCCACAAAGCCCCAATTCCCCCCTCCCTTACTGACCCCTGACCTCTGTGGCCACACCCACTGACCAATGACCCCTCCCATTGACCACTGACCACACCCACTGACCACTGACCACACCCACTGACCACTGACCACACCCACTGCCCACTGACCCCTCCCACTGATCACAGACCCCTCCCACTGACCATTGACACACACCCACTGACCATTGACCACACCCACTGACCACAGACCACACCCACTGAACACTGACCACACCCACTGACCCCTTAGTGACCACTGACCACACCCACTGACCACTGACCACACCCACTGACCATTGACCAAACCCCTCCCCCTCCCCCGCCGGCCCCTCCCCCTCCCCCGCCGGCCCCTCCCGCACCTCTGGGCGTGGCCTGCCCGCGGGGGGCGGGGCCGTGCACGCGCAGGTGGTCGCTGACGTAGGCGGCGCTCAGCAGCTTCCCGCAGACGTGGCACGGCACCTTGTCCTCGTGGCGCACGGCGTGGGCGCGCAGCCGGTCACGCGTGGCGAACGCCGCCTCGCACGTCTGACGGGCACCCAGGGGTCAGTCGGGGGTCAAGGGGTCACTCAGTGGTCATTGGAGTGGTCAAGGAGTCATTGGAGTGGTCAAGGGGTCACTGAGGGGTCACTGGAGTGGTCAAGGGGTCACTGAGGGGTCACTGGAGTGGTCAAGGGGTCAGTCAGATGCTCAAGAGGTCAGTTGGGGTCAGTGGAGTGGTCAAGGGGTCACTCAGGTGGTCAAGGGGTCAGTCAGGGGTCATTCGGGTGGTCAAAGGGTCATTCAAGGGTGTTTGGGGTCACTCGGGAGTCGTTCAAGGGATTAACGGTCATTTGAGTGGTCAAACGGTCACTCAGGTGGTCAGTTGGTCACTGGAGTGGTCAAAGGGTCACTGAGGTGGTCAAGGGGTCACTCAGGTGGTCAGGGGGTCACTCAGGGGTGGTTTGGGTGGTCAAATGGTCACTCAGGTGGACAAGGGGTCACTCAGATGTCATTGGAGTGGTCAAATGGTCACTCTGGTGGTCAAGGGGTCACTCAGGTGCTCAAGGGGTCAGTTGGGGTCAGTGGAGTGGTCAAGGGGTCAGTCAGGTGGTCAAGGGGTCAGTTGGGGTCACTCATTGGAGTGGTCAAGGGGTCACTCAGGGGTGGTTTGGGTGGTCAAGGGGTCATTTGAGGGGTCAAGGGGTCACTCGGGAGTCATTCAAGGGATTAACGGTCATTTGAGTGGTCAAACGGTCACTCAGGTGGCCAAAGAGTCTTTGGAGTGGTCAAAGGGTCACTCAGATGCTCAAGTGGTCAGTTGGGACCATTGGAGTGGTCAAAGGGTCATTCGGGGCTTGTCTGGGGTCACTCGGGTCATTTGGAGGGTCAAGGGGTCACCCAGTGGTCACTCGCGTGGTCAGTCGGTCATTGGAGTGGTCAAGGGGTCACTCAGGGGTGGTTTGGGTGGTCAAATGGTCACTCAGGTGGTCAAGGGGTCACTGAGGGGTCACTGGAGTGGTCAGTCGGTCATTGGAGTGGTCAAGGGGTCACTCGGGGGTGGTTTGGGGGGTCAAAGGGTCACTTGGGGCTTGTTTGGGGTCACCCGGGAGTCATTCGAGGGGTAATTGGTCATTGGAGGGGTCAAGGGGTCACTCGGGTGGTCAAGGGGTCAGTTGGGGTCATTGGAGTGGTCAAGGGGTCACTCAGGGGTGGTTTGGGTGGTCAAATGGTCACTGAGGGGTCACTGGAGTGGTCAAGGGGTCGCTCAGGTGGTCAAGGGGTCACTCAGGGGTGGTTTGGGGTCGCTCAGGTGGTCAAGGGTTCACTCAGGGCTCATTGGAGTGGTCAAGGGGTCACTCAGGGGGGTCAAAGGGTCATTCGGGGCTTGTTTGGGGTCACTCGGGTCATTTGGAGGGTCAAGGGGTCACTCAGGTGGTCAAGGGGTCACTCAGATGTCATTGGAGTGGTCAAGGGGTCACTCGGTGGGATCAGTTTGGGGTCACCCAGTGGTCACTCAGGGGTCACCCAGTGGTCACTCAGGGGTCACTCAGGGGTCAGGGGCACACGGCACCTTGTCCTCGTGGCGCACGGCGTGGGCGCGCAGCCGGTCACGCGTGGCGAACGCCGCCTCGCACGTCTGACGGGCACCCGGGGGTCAGTGGAGGGGTCAAGGGGTCACTCAGGGGTCACTCAGGTGGTCAAGGGGTCACTCAGTGGGATCGGTTTGGGGTCACTCATTGGAGGGATCAAGGGGTCACTCAGTGGTCACTCGAGTGGTCAGTCGGTCAGTCGAGTGGTCAAGGGGTCACTCAGGTGGTCAAGGGGTCAGTCAGATGCTCGAGTGGTCAGCTGGGATCATTGGAGTGGTCAAGGGGTCACTCAGGGGTGGTTTGGGTGGTCAAAGGGTCATTCAAGGGTGTTTGGGGTCACTCGGGAGTCATTCAAGGGATTAACGGTCATTTGAGTGGTCAAACGGTCACTCAGGTGGCCAAAGAGTCATTGGAGTGGTCAAGGGGTCACTCAGGGGGTCAAGGGGTCACTCAGATGTCATTGGAGTGGTCAAGGGGTCACTCAGGGGTGGTTTGGGGTCAGTCAGGGGTCATTCAAGTGGTCAAGGGGTCAGTCAGATGCTCAAGGGGTCAGTTGGGGTCATTGGAGTGGTCAAGGGGTCACTCAGGGGTCAGTGGAGGGGTCAAGGGGTCACTCAGGTGGTCAAGGGGTCACTCAGGGGTGGTTTGGGTGGTCAAATGGTCAGTCAGGTGGTCAGGGGGTCACTCAGGGCTCATTGCAGTGGTCAAGGGGTCACTCAGGGGGGTCAAAGGGTCATTTGGGGCTTGTTTGCGGTCACTCGGGTCATTTGGAGGGTCAAGGAGTCACTCAGGGGTCACTCAGGTGGTCAAGAGGTCAGTTGGGGTCATTGGAGTGGTCAAGGGGTCACTCAGATGTCGTTGGAGTGGTCAAGGGGTCACTCAGGTGGCCAAGGGGTCAGTCAGGTGGTCAAGGGGTCACTCAGGGGTCATTCAAGTGGTCAAGGGGTCACTCAGTGGGATCGGTTTGGGGTCACTCAGGCGGTCAAGGGGTCACTCAGATGTCATTGGATTGGTCAAGGGGTCACTCAGGTGGTCAGGGGGTCACTCAGGGCTCATTGGAGTGGCCAAGGGGTCACTCAGGGGTGGTTTGGGTGGTCAAATGGTCAGTCAGGTGGTCAAGGGGTCAGTCAGGGGTCATTCGGGCGGTCAAGGGGTCAGTCAGGGCCTTGGTTGGGGTCACTCGGTGGGATCAGTTTGGGGTCACTCATTGGAGGGATCAAGGGGTCACCCAGGTGGTCACTCAAGTGGTCAGTCGGTCATTGGAGTGGTCAAGGAGTCATTGGAGTGGCCAAGGGGTCACTCAGGGGTGGTTTGGGTGGTCAAATGGTCAGTCAGGTGGTCAAGGGGTCACTGAGGGGTCACTGGAGTGGTCAAGGGGTCATTGGAGTGGTCAAGGGGTCAGTCAGATGCTCGAGTGGTCAGTTGGGACCATTGGAGTGGTCAAGGGGTCGCTCAGGGGGTCAAGGGGTCACTCAGATGTCATTGGAGTGGTCAAGAGGTCACTCAGGTGGTCCAGGGGTCGCTCAGGCGGTCCAGGGGTCAGTTGGGGTCATTGGAGTGGTCAAGCGGTCACTAAGGGTCATTCAAGTGGTCAAGGGGTCACTCGGTGGGATCGGTTTGGGGTCACTCATTGGAGGGATCAAGGGGTCACTCAGTGGTCACTCGAGTGGTCACTCAGATGTCATTGGAATGGTCAAGGGGTCACTCAGGGGTGGTTTGGGTGGTCAAATGGTCAGTCAGGTGGTCAAGGGGTCAGTTGGGATCATTGGAGTGGTCAAGGGGTCACTCCGATGTCATTGGAGTGGTCAAGGAGTCACTCGGGGGTGGTTTGGGGTCACTCAGGTGGTCAAGGGTTCATTCAGGGCTCATTGGAGTGGTCAAGGGGTCACCCAGTGGTCACTCAGGGGGTCAAGGGGTCACTCAGATGTCATTGGAGTGGTCAAGGGGTCACTCGGGAGTGGTTTGGGGGGGTCAAAGGGTCATTTGGGGCTTGTCTGGGGTCACCCGGGTCATTTGGAGGGTCAAGGAGTCACTCAGGGGTCACTCGAGTGGTCAGTCGGTCATTGGAGTGGTCAAGGGGTCACTCAGGGGTGGTTTTGGGGGGTCAAATGGTCACTCAATGGTCACTCAGGTGGCCAAGGGGCCATTGGATTCATTGGAGTGGTCAAGGGGTCACCCAGGGGTCACTCAGGGGTCGCTCAGGGGTCACTCAGGGGTCAGGGGCACACGGCACCTTGTCCTCGTGGCGCACGGCGTGGGCGCGGAGACGGTCACGCGTGGCGAACGCCGCCTCGCACGTCTGACGGGCACCCGGGGGTCACCCAGGGGTCAAGGGGTCACTCAGGTGGTCAGGGGGTCACTCAGGGGTTGGTTGGGGTCAGTCAGGGGTCATTCAAGTGGTCAAGGGGTCAGTCAGATGCTCAAGGGGTCAGTTGGGGTCATTGGAGTGGTCAAGGGGTCACTCAGGGGTGGTTTGGGTGGTCAAGGGGTCGCTCAGGTGGCTAAGGGGTCACTCAGGGGTCATTCAGGTTGTCAAGGGGTCACTCAGGGGTCACTCGGGTGGTCAAGGGGTCACTCGGTGGGATCAGTTTGGGGTCACTCATTGGAGGGATCAAGGGGTCACCCAGTGGTCAGTCGAGTGGTCAGTCAGTCATTGGAGTGGTCAAGGGGTCACTCAGGAGTGGTTTGGGGTCACTCAGGTGGCCAAGGGGTCATTGGAGTCATTGGAGTGGTCAAGGGGTCACTCAGGTGGTCAAGGGGTCAGTTGGGGTCATTGGAGTGGTCAAGGGGTCACTCAGGGGTGGTTTGGGGTCACTCAGGTGGTCAAGGGGTCACTCAGGGGTCAAGGGGTCACCCAGTGGTCACTCAGGTGGTCAAGGGGTCACTCGGGAGTGGTTTGGGGGGGTCAAAGGGTCACTTGGGGCTTGTCTGGGGTCACTCAGGAGTCATTCGAGGGGTAATTGGTCATTTGAGGGGTCAAGGGGTCACTCAGGGGGTCAAGGGGTCAGTTCATGGTGTGGTCAATGGGCGTGGTCAGTTGATGGGCATGGTCGATGGGCGTGGTCAGCGGGCATGGTCAGATATCAGTGGGCGTGGTCAATGGGCGTGGTGAGATATCAGTGGGCGTGGTCAGATATCAGCGGGCGTGGTCAGTGGGCGTGGTCAGTCAGTGGGCGTGGTCAGACGGTGGGCGTGGTCAGACGGTGGGTGTGGTCAGTGGGCGTGGTCAATGGGCGTGGTCAGACGGTGGGTGTGGTCAGTGGGCATGGTCAGACATCAGTGGGCGTGGTCAATGGGTGTGGTCAGTGAGCATGGTCAGACATCAGTGGGTGTGGTCAATGGGCGTGGTCAGTCGGTGGGTGTGGTCAATGGGCATGGTCAGACATCAGTGGGTGTGGTCAATGGGCGTGGTCATAGGGTGGGTGTGGTCAGTCGGCATGGTCAGATATCAGTGGGCGTGGACAATGGGCGTGGTCAGATGGTGGGCGTGGTCAGTGGTCAATCGGTGTGGTCAGTCGGTGGGTGTGGTCAATGGGCATGGTCAATCGGTGTGGTCAATCGGTGGGTGCGGTCAGTGGGCGTGGTCAGACACCACTGGGCGTGGTCAATGGGCGTGGTCAGGTATCAGTGGGCATGGTCAATGGGTGTGGTCAATGGGCGTGGTCAATCGGTGGGTGTGGTCAGTGGGCATGGTCAGATATCAGTGGGCGTGGTCAATGGGCATGGTCAGATGGTGGGTGTGGTCAGTGGGCGTGGTGAGATATCAGTGGGCGTGGTCAATGGGCGTGGTCAATGGGCGTGGTCAGTGGGCGTGGCCTCACCTGGCACTTGAACGGCCGCTCGGTGGAGTGAACCTGCCGGACGTGGCTGTTGAGGTGATCCGGCCTGCGGAGCGACCAGAGATGGCCAACGGTGACCACCAATGACCAGCGGTGACCAACAGTGACCAACGGTGGCCAACGGTGACCAACGGTGACCAGCGGTGGCCAATGGTGACCAACGGTGGCCAACGGTGGCCAACGGTGACCAACGGTGACCAACGGTGACCAACGGTGACCAGCGGTGACCAATGGTGACCAACGGTGACCAATGGTGACCAGCAGTGACCAATGATGACCAACGGTGGCCAACGGTGACCAACGGTGACCAACGGTGACCAACGGTGACCAATGGTAACCAGTGGTGACCATCAGTGACCAACGGTGACCAATGGTGGCCAATGGTGACCAGCATTGACCAATGGTGACCAATGGTGACCAACGGTGACCAATGGTGACCAATGGTGGCCAACGGTGACCAATGGTGGCCAACGGTGACCAGCAGAGACCAATGGTGACCAGCGGTGACCAACGGTGACCAACGGTGACCAACAGTGACCAATGGTGACCAACGGTGTGGCCAGTGACTGACCGGTGTCACCAGTGGCCATCAGTGACCAATGGTGACCAACGGTGACCAATGGTGACCAACGGTGACCAATGGTAGCCAACGGTGTGGCCAGTGTCTGACCGGTGTCACCAGTGGCCATCAGTGACCAATGGTGACCAACGGTGACCACCGGTGTGGCCAGTGACTGACCAGTGTCACCAGTGGCCAGGACGAGGTCCCCAAGCCCCACCAGTCCCACCACGACCCCAACGACCCCAATGGCCGTTGTGACCCAACCATGACCCCAAACCCTCCATGACCCAATGACCATCACACCCAACGATGACCCCAAACCCCACCATGACCACAACCCAATGATGATCCCAAACCCTCCACGACCCCAAGAACCCACCATGACCAAGTCCCACCATGGTCCAACAACGCAACGATGACCTCAAACCCCACCATGACCAAGATCCACCATGACCCCATGACCATCACACCCAATGATGACCCCAAACCCCACCATGATCCAGTGACCACCATGAGCCAACCATGACCCCAAACTCCACCACAACCAAGACCCACCACGACCCAATGACCATCACACCCAATGATGACCCCAAACCCCACCATGACCACAACCTAATGATGACCTCAAGACCTACCATGACCCAACGACTCCAAACCCCACCATGACCCAGTGACCACCATGACCAAGACTTACCATGATCCAACCATGACTTACCATGATCCCACCACGACCACAAGATCCACCATGACCCAACAACCACCATGACCCAACAATGACCCCAAACCCCACCATGACCAAGACCCATCATGACCACAAGACCCACCATGACCCAATGACCCCAACCCAATGATGACCCCAAACCCCATCATGACCAAGACCCACCAGAACCCAACGATGACCTCAAACCCCACCATGACCCAATGACCACCATGACCCAACGATGACCCCAAACCCCACCATGATCACAAGATCCACCATGACCCAGTGACCACCGTGACCCAACGATGACCTCAAACCCCACCATGACCCAATGACCACCATGACCCAACAATGACCCCAAACTCCTCCATAACCAAGACCCACCACGACCCAATGACCATCACACCCAACGATGACCTCAAATCTCACCATGACCCAATGACCATCATGAGCCAACAATGATCCCAAACCCCATCACAACCAAGACCCACCATGACCACAAGACCCACCTCAACCCAACGATGACACCAAACCCCACCATGACCATGACCCACCATGACCCTAAGAACCACCATGACCCAATGACCACCATGACCCAACAATGACCTCAAACCCCACCACAACCAAAACCCACCAGAACCCATGACCACCATGACCAAGACCCACCACGACCACAAGGTCCACCACAACCCAACGACCACCATGACCCAACAACCCAACGATGTCCCCACCTGGAGAAGCTCTTGCCGCAGTGCCCGCAGGCGCAGGGCTTGTGCACGTGGCCCTGGTGGGAGCGCACGTGCGACGCCATCCTGTCCTTGCGCCCAAAGCCCAACGTGACCCCAAACCCCACCGGGACCCAATGACCACCATGACCCAACAATGACCTCAAACCCCACCATGACCCAATGACCACCACAACCCAACGATGACCCCAATGACCACCATGACCCAACAATGACCCCAAACCCCATCATGACCAAGACCCACCATAACCCAATGACCACTGTGACCCAATGACCACCGTGACCACTGTGACCCAGTAAGGGCCACAACCCAACGATGTCCCCAAACTCCACCATGACCATGACCCACCATGACCCTAAGAACCACCATGACCCAACAATGATCCCAAACCCCACCACAACCAAGACCCACCATGACCCAACAATGACCCCAACCCAATGATGACTCCAAACCCCACCATGACCACAACCTAATAATGACCTCAAGACCTACCATGACCCAATGACTCCAAACCCCACCACGACCCAATGACCACCATGACCAAGACTTACCATGATCCAACCATGACTTACCATGATCCCACCACGACCACAAGATCCACCATGACCCAACAACCACCATGACCCAACAATGACCCCAAACCCCACCATGACCAAGACCCATCATGACCACAAGACCCACCATGACCCAATGACCATCACACCCAATGATGACCCCAAACCCCATCATGACCAAGACCCACCATAACCCAACAATGACCCCAAACCTCACCACAACCAAGACCCACCATGACCCAATGACCACCGTGACCCAACAATGACCCCAAACCCCACCATGAACAAGACCCACCAGAATCCATGACCACCATGACTCAATGATGACCCCAAACTCCTCCATAACCAAGACCCACCACAACCACAAGACCCACCTCAACCCAATGATGACCCCAAACCCCATCATGACCAAGACCCACCGGAACCCAATGACCACCATGACCCAACAATGACCCCAAACCTCACCATGATCCAGTGACCATCATGACCCAACAATGACCCCAAACCCCATCGTGACCAAGACCCATCTTGACCCAATGACCACCATGACCCAGTAATGGCCTCAAACCTCACCATGATCCAAGGACCACCATGACCAAAACCCGCCATGACCTAAACCCAATGATGATGACCCCGAACTCCAACAGGACCATGGCCCACCATGACCCTAAGAACGACCATGACCCAATGACCACCATGACCCAACAATGACCTCAAACCCCACCATGACCCAATGACCACCATGACCAAGACTTACCATGATCCAACCATGACTTACCATGATCCCACCACGACCACAAGATCCACCATGACCCAACAACCACCATGACCCAACAATGACCCCAAACCCCACCATGACCAAGACCCACCATGACCCAATGACCACCATGACCCAATGACCATCACACCCAATGATGACCCCAAACCTCACCAGGATCCAGTGACCATCATGACCCAATGATGACCCCAAACTCCTCCATAACCATGACCCACCATGACCCTAAGAACCACCATGACCCAACAATGACCTCAAACCCCACCATGACCAAGACCCACCATGACCCAGTGACCACCATGACCCAACAATGACTTCAAACCCCACCATGACCCAACAATGACTTCAAACCCCACCATGACCCAATGACCACCATGACCCAACAATGACCCCAACCCAATGATGACCCCAAACCCCACCGTGACCATGACCCACCATGACCAAGACCCACCACGACCCAATGACCACCACGACCCAACAATGACCCCAAACTCCACCATGAACAAAACCCACCATGACCCAATGACCACCATGACCCAACAACCCAACGATGTCCCCACCTGGAGAAGCTCTTGCCGCAGTGCCCGCAGGCGCAGGGCTTGTGCACGTGGCCCTGGTGGGAGCGCACGTGCGACGCCATCCTGTCCTTGCGCCCAAAGCCACCGTGACCCCAAACCCCACCGGGACCCAATGACCACCATGACCATGACCCACCATGACCATGACCCACCATGACCAAGACTTACCATGATCCAACCATGACCCCTAAGCCCACCATGACCACAAGATCCACTATGACCCAACAATGGCCTCAAACCTCACCATGACCCAGTGACCACCATGACCCAACAATGACCCCAAACCCCACCATGACCCAATGACCACCGTGACCCAACGATGGCCTCAAACCTCACCATGATCCAGTGACCACCATGACCCAACAATGACCCCAAGATCCACCACAACCATGACCCACCATGACCCAACAACCCAACAATGACCTCAAACCCCACCATGACCAAGACCCACCAGAACCCATGACCATCACACCCAATGATGACCCCAAACCCCACCATGAACAAAACCCACCATGACCCAGTGACCACCACGACCTAACAATGGCCTCAAACCTCACCATGATCCAGTGACTACCGTGACCCAACAATGACCCCAACGCAATGATGATCCCAAACCCCACCATGACCAAGACCCACCAGAACCCATGACCACCATGACCCAATGATGACCCCAAACCCATCCATGACCAAGACCCACCGTGAATCCATGACCACCATGACCCAACAATGACTTCAAACCTCACCATGACCAAGACCCACCATGACCACAAGACCCACCATGACTCAACGATGATCCCAAACCCCACCATGACCCAATGACCACCACAACCCAACGATGACCCCAAACCCCATCATGACCAAGACCCACCATAACCCAACCATGACCTCAAACCCAACCACAACCAAGACCCACCATGACCCAGTGACCACCGTGACCCAACAATGACCCCAACCCAATGATGACTCCAAACCCCACCATGACCAAGACCCAGCAGAATCCATGACCACCATGACCCAACGATGACCTCAAACCCCACCATGACCCAATGACCACCATGACCCAACAATGACCCCAAACTCCTCCATAACCAAGACCCACCATGACCACAAGACCCACCATGACCCAATGATGACCCCAAACCTCATCATGACCAAAACCCTCCAAGACCAAGACCCACCTCAACCCAACGATGACCCCAAACCCCACCGTGACCCCAAACCCCACCGTGACCATGACCCACCATGACCAGGACTTACCATGATCCAACCATGACCACAAGATCCACCATGACCCAACAATGACCCCAAACCCCACCACAACCAAGACCCACCATGACCCAATGACCACCATGACCCAACAATGACCTCAAACCTCACCCTGATCCAGTGACCATCATGACCCAACGATGACCCCAAACCCCACCATGACCAAGACTCACCAGAATCCATGACCACCATGACTCAATGATGACCCCAAACTCCTCCATAACCAAGACCCACCACGACCCAGCAATGACCCCAAACCCCACCAAGACCCAATGACCACCATGACCAACACCCACCATGACTACAACCCAACAATGACTCCAAACCCCACCATGACCAAGACCCACCATGACCCATGACCACCATGACCCAACGATGACCCCAAACCCCACCATGACCCAATGACCACCCCAACCCAACGATGACCCCAACCCAACGATGACCCCAAACCCCACCGCGCCCCACCTGGAGAAGCTCTTGCCGCAGTGCCCGCAGGCGTAGGGCTTGTGCACGTGGCCCTGGTGGGAGCGCACGTGCGACGCCATCCTGTCCTTGCGCTTGAAGCGCTGCTGGCACACCGGGCACTGGAAGGGCCTCTCGTCCGTGTGCGACAGCCGGTGCCGCTTCAGGTGGTACACGTCGCGGAACGCCTTCCCGCACGTGTCGCACGCGTGGCTCTTCCTCGCCGACGACGCCGACGCCGACGTCCTCTTGGCCGCGCCGCCGTCGTCGCCGCCGTCTCCCGCCGCGCCCTCCTGGCCCTGGGGGGCGTCCAGGAGCTCCTGGGGGAGGGGCAGCAGGGTGGGGGAGGGGCGGGGGCCGCGCTTGGCGTTGGCGTTGGCGGCGTTGGGGACGCCGTGCGTGGCCTGGTGGCGCCGCAGGTTGTAGCCGTTCTTGAACTCCTTGGCGCACAGCCCGCACACGTACGGGGCGCCCTTGCCCTTCCGCGATGACGTCACCGATGACGTCACCGGCGAGGTCGGCGATGACGTCGTCGTTGTTGCCGCGGTCTCGGGTTTGAGGGGGGAGGGGTCGATGGTGGGGGGGGGAGGGGCGGGAGGGGGGGGGAGGGTCGGGGGTGGGGGGGGGGAGGGGGGAGGGGCAGGAGATCGACGGGGAGGGGGGAGGGGGAGGGGGGAGGGGGAGGGGCGGCGGCGGCCTGGGGGGGGGAGAGAGCAGGGTGAACCAGTATGGACCAGTATAAACCGGTATGGACCAGTATAAACCAGTTTGGACCAGTATAAACCAGTTTGGATCAGTATAAACCGGTTTGGATCAGTATAAACCAGTATGGACCAGTATAAACCAATATGGACCAGTACAAACCAGTTTGGACCAGTATAAACCAGTTTAGATCAGTATAAACCAGTTTGGACCAGTATAAACCAGTCTGGACTGGTATAAACCAGTCTGGACTTGTATAGTTCAGTATAAACCAGTATGGACCAGTATAAACCAGTATGGACCAGTACAAACCAGTATGGACCAGTACAAACCAGTATGGACCAGTACAAACCGGTTTGGATCAGTATAAACCAATATGGACCAGTGTAAACCAGTCTGGACTGGTATAGATCAGTATAAACCAGTATGGACCAGTATAAACCAGTATGGACCAGTACAAACCAGTATGGACCAGTACAAACCGGTTTGGACCAGTATAAACCGGTTTGGATCAGTATAAACCGGTTTGGACCAGTATAAACCAGTTTGGATCAATATAAACCAGTATGGAACCAGTATAAACCAGTATGGACCAGTACAAACCGGTTTGGACTGGTATAGATGAGAATAAACCAGTATGGACCAGTATAAACCAGTATGGACCAGTACAAACCGGTTTGGATCAATATAAACCAGTTTGGATGAGTCTAAATCAGTCTGGACCAGTACAAACCAGTTTGGACTGGTATGGAACCAGTATAAACCAGTATGGACCAGTACAAACCAGTATGGACCAAGTATAAATCACTTTGGACTGGTATAAACCGGTTTGGAGTGGTATGGGATTGGTATGGACCAGTATAAACCAGTCTGGACCAGTATAAACCAGTTTGGACCGGCTTGGACTAGTACGGACCAGTATAAACCAGTCTGGAGTGGTATGGACCAGTATAAACCAGTCTGGACCAGTTTAGACCCAGCGCGGACCAGTATAAACCAGTCTGGACCAGTATAAACCAGTTTGGACTGGTATAGATCATTTTAAGCCAGTATGGACCAGTACAAACCAGTCTGGATCAGTATAAACCAGTTTGGATGAGTCTAAATCAGTCTGGACCAGTATAAACCAATCTGGACTGGTATAGATCAGTTTAAACCAGTATGGACCAGTATAAACCAGTTTGGACCGGCTTGGACTAGTATGGACCAGTATAAACCAGTCTGGAGTGGTATGGACCAGTATAAACCGGTTTGGACTGGTATAGATCAGTTTAAACCAGTATGGACCAGTATAAACCAGTTTGGATCAGTATAAACCAGTTTGGACTGGTATGGACTGGTATAGATCGGTATATACCGGTTTGGATTCGTATAGACCAGTATAAACCAGTCTGGACCAGTTTAGACCCAGCATGGACCAGTATAAACCAGTCTGGATCAGTGTGAACCAGTTTGGACTGGTACAGATCAGTATAAACCAGTTTGGACCAGTATAAACCAGTTTGGATCAATATAAACCGGTTTGGAACAGTATAAACCAGTTTGGACCAGTATAAACCAGTTTGGATCAATATAAACCAGTATGTACCAGTATAAACCAGTTTGGATCAATATAAACCAGTTTGGACCAGTATAAACCAGTTTGGATCAATATAAACCGGTTTGGACCAGTATAAACCAGTTTGGATCAGCATAAACCGGTTTGGACCAGTATAAACCGGTTTGGATCAGTATAAACCAGTCTGGACCAGTATAAACCAGTTTGGATCAATATAAACCAGTTTGGACCAGTATAAACCAGTTTGGATCAGTATAAACCAGTATGTACCAGTATAAACCAGTTTGGATCAGTATAAACCAGTTTGGATCAATATAAACCGGTCTGGACCAGTATAAACCGGTTTGGATCAGTATAAACCAGTTTGGACTGGTACGGACCAGTTTAGACCCAGTATAGACCAATATACACCAGTATGGAGTGGGATAAACCAGTATAGACCAGTTTGGACCAGTAAGAATCAGTATGGACCAGTATAAACCAGTACAGGTCAGTACGGACCAGTAAAACCAGTAACAGACCAGTAACACCAGTATGGACCAGTATAAACCAGTACAGGTCAGTACAGACCAGTAAAACCAGTAACAGACCAGTAAAACCAGCACGGACCAGTGACACCAGTACGGACCAGTAAAACCAGTACGGACCAGTGACACCAGTACGGACCAGTAAAACCAGTAACAGGAGCCACAGCAGGGTCCCCATTGCTCCCAGTGCTCCCAGTAACGGCTCCCAGTGCTCCCAGTAACACCAGCAACAGCTCCCAGTGCTCCCAGTGCTCCCAGTGCTCCCAGTAACAGCTCCCAGTAACAGCTCCCAGTGCTCCCAGTGTTCCCAGTGCTCCCAGTAACGGCTCCCAGTGCTCCCAGTGCTCCCAGTGCTCCCAGTGCTCCCAGTGCCAGCTCCCAGTGCTCCCAGTAACACCAGCAACAGCTCCCAGTGCTCCCAGTACCAAGGCTCTCATCCCTCCCAGTGCTCCCAGTGCTCCCAGTATAGTGACACCGGTGTCCCCATCATTCCCAGTGCTCCCAGTATAGAATGACTCTGCTGCCCCCATCACGCCCAGTGCTCCCAGTAACAGCTCCCAGTGCTCCCAGTGCTCCCAGTACCAGCTCCCAGTGCTCCCAGTACACAGTGACACTGGGGTCCCCATGCCTCCCAGTGCCACCAGTCCCATCCCTCTCATCCGTCCCAGTGCTCCCAGTGCTCCCAGTAACAGCTCCCAGTGCTCCCAGTGCCACCAGTGCTCCCAGTACCAGCACCCTCATCCCTCCCAGTGCTCCCAGTAACAGCTCCCAGTTACACCAGTGCCACCAGTACAGAGCGACACCGCTGTCCCCATCATCCCCAGTGCTCCCAGTGCCACCAGTAACACCAGCAACAGCTCCCAGTGCTCCCAGTAGCAGCACCCTCAGCCTTCCCAGTGCTCCCAGTGCCAGCTCCCAGTGCTCCCAGTGCTCCCAGTAACAGCTCCCAGTGCTCCCAGTGCTCCCAGTGCCAGCTCCCAGTGCTCCCAGGGCTCCCAGTAACAGCTCCCAGTGATCCCAGTGCTCCCAGTAACAGTTCCCAGTGCTCCCAGTACAGAGCGACACCGCTGTCCCCATCATTCCCAGTGCTCCCAGTATAGAATGACACCAGTGTCCCCATCGCGCCCAGTGCCACCAGTGCTCCCAGTACCAGCTCCCAGTGATCCCAGTGCTCCCAGTACCAGCACCCTCAGCCTTCCCAGTGCTCCCAGTAACAGCTCCCAGTTACACCAGTGCCACCAGTACAGAGCGACAGCGCTGTCCCCATCATCCCCAGTGCTCCCAGTGCCACCAGTAACAGCTCCCAGTGCTCCCAGTAACACCAGTAACAGCTCCCAGTGCTCCCAGTATAGAGGAACACCAGTGTCCCCATCCCGCCCAGTGCCACCAGTGCTCCCAGTAACAGCTCCCAGTGCTCCCAGTATGGAGCCACACCACTGCCCCCATCCCTCCCAGTGCTCCCAGTGCTCCCAGTACAGAGCCACACCAGTGTCCCCATCCCTCCCAGTGCTCCCAGTGCTCCCAGTACCAGCACCCTCAGCCCTCCCAGTGCTCCCAGTAACAGCTCCCAGTGCTCCCAGTATCATCACCCTCATCACGCCCAGTGCTCCCAGTGCTCCCAGTATAGAATGACACCAGCACCCCCATCCCTCCCAGTGCTCCCAGTGCCACCAGTGCCACACCAGTGCTCCCAGTATAGCGACACCAGTGTCCCCATCATTCCCAGTGCTCCCAGTAACACCAGTACCAGCACCCTCAGCCTTCCCAGTGCTCCCAGTACCAGCACCCAGTGCTCCCAGTAACACCAGCAACAGCTCCCAGTGCTCCCAGTAACAGCTCCCAGTGCTCCCAGTACCAAGGCTCTCATCCCTCCCAGTGCTCCCAGTGCCACCAGTGTCACACCAGTGCTCCCAGTATAGTGACAGCAGTGTCCCCATCCCTCCCAGTGCTCCCAGTGCTCCCAGTATCAGCACCCTCAGCCTTCCCAGTGCTCCCAGTAACAGCTCCCAGTGCTCCCAGTACACAGTGACACTGGGGTCCCCATCACGCCCAGTGCTCCCAGTCCCAGCCCTCTCATCCGTCCCAGTGCCCCCAGTGCTCCCAGTATAGAGGAACACCAGCGTCCCCATCACGCCCAGTGCTCCCAGTGCCAGCTCCCAGTGCTCCCAGTGCTCCCAGTATCAGCTCCCAGTAATCCCAGTATGGAGGGACAGTGGCGTCCCCATCACCGCCAGCGCTCCCAGTAACAGCTCCCAGTGCTCCCAGTATCGTCACCCTCAGCCTTCCCAGTGCTCCCAGTACAAATCCACACCGGCGTCCCCATCATTCCCAGTGCTCCCAGTATAGTGACACCAGTGTCCCCATCACGCCCAGTGCTCCCAGTGCTCCCAGTAACAGCTCCCAGTTACCCCAGTGCCACCAGTACAGAGCGACACCGCTGTCCCCATCATCCCCAGTGCTCCCAGTGCCACCAGTAACAGCTCCCAGTGCCACCAGTAACAGCTCCCAGTGCTCCCAGTAACAGCTCCCAGTGCTCCCAGTACAGAGCCACACCAGTGTCCCCATCCCGCCCAGTGCCACCAGTGCTCCCAGTGCTCCCAGTACCAGCTCCCAGTGATCCCAGTATGGAGTGACACCAGTGTCCCCATCACGCCCAGTGCTCCCAGTGCTCCCAGTGATCCCAGTACAGAGACACCAGCGTCCCCATCATTCCCAGTGCTCCCAGTGCTACCAGTGCCAGCACCCTCAGCCTTCCCAGTGCTCCCAGTAACAGCTCCCAGTGCTCCCAGTAACAGCTCCCAGTTACACCAGTGCCACCAGTGCTCCCAGTATAGAGGAACACCAGTGTCCCCATCGCGCCCAGTGCTCCCAGTGCTCCCAGTACAGACCCACACCAGTGTCCCCATCAACCCCATCCCTCCCAGTGCTCCCAGTAACAGCTCCCAGTGCTCCCAGTATAGAATGACTCTGCTGTCCCCATCCCGTCCCAGTGCTCCCAGTGCCCCCAGTGCTCCCAGTACCAGCACCCTCAGCCTTCCCAGCGCTCCCAGTAACAGCTCCCAGTGCTCCCAGTAACAGCTCCCAGTACAAAGCGACACCGGTGTCTCCATCACTCCCAGTGTCACCAGTGCTCCCAGTGCCACCAGTAACAGCTCCCAGTGCTCCCAGTATAGAAGAACACCAGCGTCCCCATCCCTCCCAGTGCTCCCAGTGCTCCCAGTATAGACACACACCAGCGTCCCCATCACTCCCAGTGCTCCCAGTCCCAGCACCCTCATCCCTCCCAGTGCTCCCAGTGCTCCCAGTACAGACCCACACCAGTGTCCCCATCCCTCCCAGTGCTCCCAGTCCCAGCCCTCTCATCCCTCCCAGTGCTCCCAGTGCTCCCAGTATGGAGCGACACCGGCGTCCCCATCACGCCCAGTGCTCCCAGTGCTCCCAGTATCAGCTCCCAGTAATCCCAGTATGGAGTGACAGCAGTGTCCCCATCACCGCCAGTGCTCCCAGTAACAGCTCCCAGTGCTCCCAGTGCTCCCAGTACGGAGCGACACCGCTGTCCCCATCCCGCCCAGTGCCACCAGTGCCACCAGTAACAGCTCCCAGTGCTCCCAGTGCTCCCAGTGCCACCAGTGTCACACCAGTGCTCCCAGTATAGCGACACCGCTGTCCCCATCATCCCCAGTGCTCCCAGTGCTCCCAGTAACAGCTCCCAGTTACACCAGTGCCACCAGTACAGAGCGACACCGCTGTCCCCATCATCCCCAGTGCTCCCAGTGCCACCAGTAACAGCCCCCAGTGCTCCCAGTATCAGTTCCCAGTGCTCCCAGTAACAGCAGTAACAGCTCCCAGTGCTCCCAGTGCTCCCAGTAACAGCTCCCAGTACTCCCAGTACAGACACACACCAGTGTCCCCATCGCGCCCAGTGCTCCCAGTGCTCCCAGTCCCAGCACCCTCAGCCCTCCCAGTGCTCCCAGTAACAGCTCCCAGTTGCACCAGTGCCACCAGTACAGAGCGACGCCGCTGTCCCCATCATCCCCAGTGCTCCCAGTAACACCAGTAACAGCTCCCAGTGCCACCAGTAACAGCTCCCAGTGCTCCCAGTGCTCCCAGTAACAGCTCCCAGTTACACCAGTGCCACCAGTACAGAGCGACACCGCTGTCCCCATCATCCCCAGTGCTCCCAGTGCTCCCAGTGCTCCCAGTATCAGCACCCTCAGCCTTCCCAGTGCTCCCAGTAACAGCTCCCAGTACAAAGCGACACCGGTGTCTCCATCACCCCCAGTGTCACCAGCACTCCCAGTGCCACCAGTACCAGCTCCCAGTGCTCCCAGTACAGACACACACCAGTGCCCCCATCACGCCCAGTGCTCCCAGTGCTCCCAGTGCTCCCAGTATAGAATGACACCAGCGTCCCCATCCCTCCCAGTGCTCCCAGTGCTCCCAGTATAGAAGAACACCAGCGTCCCCATCCCTCCCAGTGCTCCCAGTGCCACCAGTGTCACACCAGTGCTCCCAGTATAGCGACACCGGCGTCCCCATCATTCCCAGTGCTCCCAGTATGGAGCGACACCAGTGTCCCCATCACGCCCAGTGCTCCCAGTGCTCCCAGTAACAGCTCCCAGTGCTCCCAGTGCTCCCAGTATCATCACCCTCAGCCTTCCCAGTGCTCCCAGTACAAATCCACACCAGCGTCCTCATCAACCCCATCATTCCCAGTGCTCCCAGTAACAGCTCCCAGTGCTCCCAGTATAGAATGACACCGCTGTCCCCATCCCGCCCAGTGCTCCCAGTAACACCAGCAACAGCTCCCAGTGCTCCCAGTGCCAGCACCCTCAGCCTTCCCAGTGCTCCCAGTAACAGCTCCCAGTGCTCCCAGTACGGAGCCACACCAGCGTCCCCATCCCGCCCAGCGCTCCCAGTGCTCCCAGTACCAGCACCCTCAGCCTTCCCAGTGCTCCCAGTAACAGCTCCCAGTACAAAGCGACACCGGTGTCTCCATCACCCCCAGTGTCACCAGTGCTCCCAGTGCCACCAGTAACAGCCCCCAGTGCTCCCAGTACAGAATGACACCAGCGTCCCCAACCCTCCCAGTGCTCCCAGTGCTCCCAGTACAGAGTGACACTGGGGTCCCCATCCCGCCCAGTGCTCCCAGTCCTTCCAGTAACAGCCCCCAGTGCTCCCAGTGCTCCCAGTGCCACCAGTAACAGCTCCCAGTGCTCCCAGTAACAGTTCCCAGTGCTCCCAGTGCTCCCAGTGCCCCCAGTGCCAGCTCCCAGTGCTCCCAGTCCTTCCAGTAACAGCCCCCAGTGCTCCCAGTGCTCCCAGTGCCACCAGTAACAGCTCCCAGTGCTCCCAGTAACAGTTCCCAGTGCTCCCAGTACGGAGCCACACCAGTGCCCCCATCAACCCCATCATTCCCAGTGCTCCAGTACAGAGCCACACCAGTGCCACCAGTGCTCCCAGTATGGAGCGACACCGCTGTCCCCATCACGCCCAGTGCTCCCAGTACCAGCTCCCAGTGCTCCCAGTAACACCAGTAACAGCTCCCAGTGCTCCCAGTGCTCCCAGTACACAGTGACACTGGGGTCCCCATCCCTCCCAGTGCCACCAGTCCCAGCCCTCCCATCCGTCCCAGTGCTCCCAGTGCTCCCAGTATGGAAGAACACCAGCGTCCCCATCCCTCCCAGTGCTCCCAGTACTCCCAGTACGGAGCGACACCAGCGTCCCCATCACGCCCAGTGCTCCCAGTATCAGCTCCCAATGCTCCCAGTAACACCAGTATCAGCTCCCAGTGCTCCTAGTGCCAGCTCCCAGTGCTCCCAGTAACACCAGTAACAGCTCCCAGTGCTCCCAGTACCAAGGCTCTCATCCCTCCCAGTGCTCCCAGTGCCACCAGTGTCACACCAGTGCTCCCAGTATAGTGACACCAGTGTCCCCATCATTCCCAGTGCTCCCAGTGCCACCAGTGCTCCCAGTGCTCCCAGTACAGAGCCACACCAGTGTCCCCATCCCTCCCAGTGCCACCAGTGCTCCCAGTAACAGTTCCCAGTGCTCCCAGTGCCCCCAGTGCCAGATCCCAGTGCTCCCAGTGCTCCCAGTAACAGTTCCCAGTGCTCCCAGTACGGAGCGACACCGCTGTCCCCATCACGCCCAGTGCTCCCAGTGCTCCCAGTACCAGCACCCTCAGCCTTCCCAGTGCTCCCAGTAACAGCTCCCAGTGCTCCCACTGCTCCCAGTGCCACCAGTAACAGCTCCCAGTGCTCCCAGTGCTCCCAGTGCTCCCAGTAACACCAGTAACAGCTCCCAGTGCTCCCAGTACCAAGGCTCTCATCCCTCCCAGTGCTCCCAGTGCCACCAGTGTCACACCAGTGCTCCCAGTATAGTGACACCGGCGTCCCCATCATTCCCAGTGCCACCAGTAACAGCTCCCAGTTACACCAGTGCCACCAGTACAGAGCGACACCGCTGTCCCCATCATCCCCAGTGCTCCCAGTGCCACCAGTAACAGCTCCCAGTGCTCCCAGTGCTCCCAGTATGACCAGTAACAGCTCCCAGTGCTCCCAGTACAGACCCACACCAGCGTCCCCATCACCCTCATCCCTCCCAGTGCTCCCAGTGCCACCAGTGCTCCCAGTATAGAGGAACACCAGTGTCCCCATAATTCCCAGTGCTCCCAGTATAGAATGACACCAGCGTCCCCATCCCTCCCAGTGCTCCCAGTGCTCCCAGTGCTCCCAGTACAGACCCACACCAGCGTCCCCATCCCTCCCAGTGCTCCCAGTATCATCACCCTCATCCCCCCCAGTGCTCCCAGTGCTCCCAGTATAGAATGACACCAGCGTCCCCATCCCTCCCAGTGCTCCCAGTCCCAGCCCTCTCATCCGTCCCAGTGCTCCCAGTGCTCCCAGTATGGAGCGACACCAGAGTCCCCATCACGCCCAGTGCTCCCAGTGCTCCCAGTACCAGCACCCTCAGCCTTCCCAGTGCTCCCAGTAACAGCTCCCAGTCACACCAGTGCCACCAGTACAGAGCGACACCGCTGTCCCCATCATCCCCAGTGCTCCCAGTGCCACCAGTAACAGCTCCCAGTATGACCAGTAACAGCTCCCAGTATGACCAGTAACAGCTCCCAGTGCTCCCAGTACAGAGTGACACCAGTGTCCCCATCACGCCCAGTGCTCCCAGTAACACCAGTACCAGCACCCTCATCCCTCCCAGTGCCACCAGTAACAGCTCCCAGTGCTCCCAGTATGGAGCGACACCGCTGTCCCCATCACCCCCAGTGTCACCAGTGCTCCCAGTAACAGCTCCCAGTGCCACCAGTGCTCCCAGTACAGACCCACACCAGTGACCCCATCCCTCCCAGTGCTCCCAGTATCATCACCCTCATCCCTCCCAGTGCTCCCAGTCCTTCCAGTTAACAGATCCCAGTGCTCCCAGTATGGAGCGACACCAGCGTCCCCATCCCTCCCAGTGCCACCAGTGCTCCCAGTGCTCCCAGTGCTCCCAGTACAGACCCACACCAGTGTCCCCATCCCTCCCAGTGCTCCCAGTGCTCCCAGTATAGAATGACACTGGGATCCCCATCCCTCCCAGTGCTCCCAGTGCTCCCAGTATAGAATGACACCAGCGTCCCCATCCCTCCCAGCGCTCCCAGTGCTCCCAGTACAGAATGACACCAGCGTCCCCATCCCTCCCAGTGCTCCCAGTGCTCCCAGTGCGGCCCCACCCCGCTGTCCCCACCGCCCCCAGTGCCACCCCCACCCCTCCCAGTCCCTCCCAGTCCCTCCCAGTCCCTCCCAGTGCCCCCAGTCCGAGCCTCCCTCCCCCCCCATCCCCCCCCCCCAAAACAGCCCCACCCCCCTCCCCCCCCCCCCTCCCCCAGCGCTCCCAGTCCGATCCCCCCCCCCCTCCCCTCCCCCACCCCACCCGCGCCGCCCCTCCCCCCACCTGGAAGATGAAGCTGCTCCAGTTCGCGGGGTCCATCTCGCGACAGTCGCGACCGAATCGCGACCGAATCGCGGCCGGGGAGGAGGAGGAGGAGGAGGAGGGGGAGGGGGAGGGGGTGGGGGAGGGGTGGGGGGATCGGGTGGGGGGAGGGGCGGGGGGCTCTGAGGGAGGGGGGGGGAGGGAGAGCGGCGTGAGGGGAGAGGTGGGCGGGGCCTCGCTGAGGGGGGCGTGGTCGCTGGAGAGGCGTTGATTGGACGCGGCGCGCCCGCGGCGGGCGATGATTGGGCGGGGCGATGTTGGCCACGCCTCCTTTCCCCCCCTCCCCCTCAGGGGAAGCCACGCCCACCGCGGGTTTCCCGCCCTGCCGCCGCTCCCGCGCGCCACAAAATGGAGGCGGCCGCGCGACCCCCGAGCCCCTCAGGAAAGGAGGGCGCTGATTGGTCAGGACACGCCCATGAGGAGGGGGAGGGACCAATCAGGACGCAGCGCGGCGGAGGCGCCATGTTGGGGAGAGCGTTGTCATGGCAACCGCGCTGATTGGGTGACCGGGAGAACAAAGCCCCGCCCCCTCATCAATAAAGCCACGCCCTGTTGATTAATTGGTTGTTAATTAATTATTCATGGCGCGCCCGCCGTGTCGTGGCCACGCCCTGCCCATGGCTCCGCCCCCCGTCACGCCAGGCCACGCCCACCGCCGCCGTTTTCCCGCCTTTTTTCTCCCCTCAAGAGACGCCGCCATTTTGAGCCCCCCCGGCCCCTCCCGCAACGGCGCCAAAACCGCTCGAAATTCACCCAAAACTTCACTCAAAATTCACCAAAAAATCACCAAAAATTCGCCCAAATCCCAAAAATCCTCACCGGCATCCCTTACAAAGGGTTTTGATCACAAAATTCCTCTTTCGCGAGTGAAAAATCAGCTTTTTCCTACCAAATCCGCTTTTTTTTACCCCAAAACCCACATTTTTATGCCTAAATCAACATTTTTAGCCCCAAATTCCCCTTTTTTGTACCACAAAAGATACATTTTTTTACCTCAAAATCCACTTTTTCCAACCCAAATTCCACTTTTTCCCCTCAAAATGTGATTATCTCCCCCCAAATCTTTCTTTTTTTCCCATAAATTCACATTTTGTTTCCTCATATTCCCTTTTTCTCCCCCCAGAAATTCACAATTTCCCCCAAATTTGACTTTTTGTTCCCCAAAATTCACCTTTTCCCCCTAAAATTCATCTTTCCCTTCCAAAAATCCTCATTTTATCACCTTTTCTTCCCTAAAAATTCTCATTTTTCTTCAAAAAATTCCCTTTTTCCTCACAAAATCCAAAATCCCACAAAAGTTCACTTTTTCCCACCTAAAATTGACCTTTTTTCCCCAAAAATTCACATTTTGTTCCCAAAATTTTATTTTTCTCTCACCAAAATCCAGATTTTTTAATTTAAAAATCCCCTTTCTCCAAAATTCCCCCCAAATCCACCTTTTTTCCTAAAAAAATTCCAATTTTCTCACCCCAAATCCATCATTTTTCCGCCGTTTTTTCCGAAAATTTCCAATTTGTGAAAATATTTAGGAACTTTTGGAGGAAATCTTAGGAATTTTATGAAATTTTGGGGTTCCTATCCCAATTTTGGGCGTTTTTAATGGATTTTTTTACATTTTAGAAGGGAATTACAGGATTTTTTTAAATTTGGGGGAATTTTGGAGCTGTGGGCGGAGCTTCACATAAGCCCCACCCACAGAGCCACCCATTACCATATATGGAAATATTTTGGATTATTTTATTGCAATTTGTGGAGTTTTAAAAAGATTTTTAGATAGAAAATTCAGGATTTTGGGGGAATTTTGGGGAAATTTGGGGGAAATTTGGGGGAAATTTTGGGGAAATCCTGGGGAAATTTTGGGATTCAGGCCCAGGGGCGGAGCCTGTGCTGAAGCCCCGCCCACATCCCCACCCACTTCCATATATGGGCATTTTTTGGGTAATTTTAATGGGATTTTTTTTGTATTTTTAATGAGAAATTTTGGGGAAATTTCAGGGAATTTTAGGGTTCACACAAAGGGGCGGAGCCTCCACCAAAGCCACGCCCACAGCCACACCCACTTCCATATATGGGCATATTCTGGGTGTTTTTAATGGGATTTTTTTTATTTTTGGGGTAGGAATTCCGGGATTTTTTGGGAATTTTGGGGATTCAGGCCCAGGGGCGGAGCCTCCACCAAAGCCCCGCCCACAGCCACACCCACTACAATATATGCGCATATTTTCGATTATTTTAATGCAATTTTTGGGTTTTTTAAAATTGTTCGGATGGAAATTTTAGAATTTTGGGGTAATTTTGAGGAAATTTTAGGGAAATTTTGAGATTCACACAAAGGTGCGGAGCCTCCACCAAAGCCACGCCCACAACCACACCCACTTCCATATATGGGCATATTTTGGGTGTTTTTAATGGCATTTTTTTTATTTTTGGGGTAGAAATTCCGGGATTTTTTGGGGGAATTTCTGGGATTCAGGCCCAGGGGCGGAGCCTCCACCAAAGCCACGCCCACAACCACACCCATTTCCATATATGGGCATATTTTCGATTATTTTAATGCAATTTTTGGGTTTTTTTAAATTGTTTGGATGCAAATTTCAGAATGTTGGGGTAATTTTGAGGAAATTTTAGGGAAATTTTGAGATTCACTCAAAGGGGCGGAGCCTCCACCAAAGCCACGCCCACAACCACACCCACTTCCATATATGGACATAATTTGTGTGTTTTTAATGCAATTTTTTTTATTTTTGGGGTAGAAATTCCGGGATTTTTTGGGGGAATTTCGGGGATTCAGGCCCAGGGGCGGAGCCTCTACCAAAGCCCCGCCCACAACCACACCCACTTCCATATATGGGCATATTCTGGGTGGTTTTAATGCAATTTTTTTTATTTTTGGTGTAGAAATTCCGGGATTTTTTGGGGGAATTTCGGGGATTCAGGCCCAGGGGCGGAGCCTCCGCCAAAGCCACGCCCACGGCCCCACCCACTTCCATAAATGGGCATATTTTTGATTATTTTAATGCAATTTTTGGGTTTTTTAAAATTGTTCGGATGGAAATTTCAGAATGTTGGGGGAATTTTGAGGAAATTTTAGGGAAATTTTGAGATTCACACAAAGGGGCGGAGCTTCCACCAAAGCCACACCCACGGCCCCACCCACTCCCATATTTGGGCATATTTGGGGTGTTTTTAATGGGATTTTTTTTATTTTGGGGGTAGAAATTTTGGAATTTTGGGGAAATTTCAGAAAATTTTGGGGTTCACACAAAGGGGCGGAGCCTCCACCAAAGCCACGCCCACAGCCCCGCCCACTCCAGGTTTTCAGCTCCATTCTCGGCGTTTTCAATGGGATTTTTTTTATTTTTGGGGTAGGAATTCCGGGATTTTTTTTGGAATTTCGGGGATTCAGGCCCAGGGGCGGAGCCTCCACCAAAGCCACGCCCACAGCCACACCCAATACCATATATGGACATAATTTGTGTGGTTTTAATGCAATTTTTTTTATTTTTGGGGTAGAAACTCCAGGATTTTTTTTGGCAGTTTTGGGGATTCAGGCCCAGGGGCGGAGCCTCCACCAAAGCCACACCCACAGCCACACCCAATACCATATATGGGCATATTTTCGATTATTTTAATGCAATTTTTGGGTTTTTTTATATTGTTCGGATGCAAATTTCAGAATGTTGGGGTAATTTTGAGGAAATTTTAGGGAAATTTTGAGATTCACACAAAGGGGCGGAGCTTCCAGCAAAGCCACACCCACAGCTCCACCCACTCCCATATATGGGCATATTTTGGGTGTTTTTAATGGGATTTTTTTTATTTTGGGGGTAGAAATTTTGGAATTTTGGGGAAATTTCAGAAAATTTTGGGGTTCACACAAAGGGGCGGAGCCTCCAGCAAAGCCACGCCCACAGCCCCGCCCACTCAAGGTTTTCAGCTCCATTCTCCGCGTTTTTAATGGGATTTCTTTTATTTTTGGGGTAGAAATTCCGGGATTTTTTGGGGGAATTTTGGGGATTCAGGCCCAGGGGCGGAGCCTGCGCCGGAGCCACGCCCACAACCACACCCATTTCCATATATGGGCATATTTTCGATTATTTTAATGCAATTTTTGGGTTTTTTTTAATTGTTCGGATGCAAATTTCAGAATTTTGGGGAAATTTTGAGGAAATTTTAGGGAAATTTTGAGATTCACACAAAGGGGCGGAGCTTCCAGCAAAGCCCCGCCCACAGCCACACCCACTTTCATATATGGGCATATTCTGGGTGGTTTTAATGCAATTTTTTTTATTTTTGGGGTAGGAATTCCGGGATTTTTGGGGGGAATTTTGGAGATTCAGGCCCAGGGGCGGAGCCTCCACCAAATCCACGCCCACAACCACACCCATTTCCATATATGGGCATATTTTGGGTGTTTTTGATGGCATTTTTTGTAGTTTTGAGGAGAAATTTCAAGGTTTTTGGGGAAAATTTGGGAAATTTTGGGGATTTACACAAAGGGGTGGAGCCTCCACCAAAGCCACGCCCACAGCCCCACCCAATACCATATTTGGGCCTATTTTGGGTGTTTTTCATGGGATTTTTTTGTATTTTTGTGGAGAAATTCCGGGATTTTTTTTTTAACTTTGCAGGATTTTGGGGAAATTTTTTTATTCATGTGAAGGGGCGGAGCCTGTGCTTAAGCCCCACCCACAGCCACACCCAATACCATATATGGACATAATTTGGGTGTTTTGAATGCGATTTTTTTTATTTTTGGGGTAGGAATTCCGGGATTTTTTCTGGGAATTTCGGGGATTCAGGCCCAGGGGCGGAGCCTGCGCCGGAGCTCCGCCCACAGCCACACCCACTCCCATATATGGGCATGTTTGGGTGTTTTTAATGGGATTTTTTTTATTTTTGGGGTAGAAATTCCAGGATTTTTTTTGGGAATTTTGGGGATTCAGGTCCAGGGGCGGAGCCTCTACCAAAGCCCCGCCCACAACCACACCCAATACCATATATGGGCATAATTTCGATTATTTTAATGCAATTTTTGGTTTTTTTTTAAATTGTTCGGATGCAAATTTCAGAATGTTGGGGTAATTTTGAGGAAATTTTAGGGAAATTTTGAGATTCACACAAAGGGGCGGAGCCTCCACCAAAGCCACGCCCACGGCCCCACCCACTCCCATATTTGGGCATATTTTGGGTGTTTTTAATGGGATTTTTTTTATTTTGGGGGTAGAAATTTTGGAATTTTGGGGAAATTTCAGAAAATTTTGGGGTTCACACAAAGGGGCGGAGCCTCCACCAAAGCCACGCCCACACCCCCGCCCACTCCAGGTTTTCAGCTCCATTCTCGGCGTTTTTAATGGGATTTTTTTTATTTTTGGGGTAGAAATTCCGAGATTTTTGGGGGAATTTCTGGGATTCAGGCCCAGGGGCGGAGCCTCCACCAAAGCCACGCCCACAACCACACCCACTTCCATATATGGGCATATTTTGGGTGTTTTTAATGGGAATTTTTTTATTTTTGGGGTAGAAATTCCGAGATTTTTTGGGGAATTTTGGGAAATTTTGGGGATTCAAACAAAGGGGCGGAGCCTCCACCAAAGCCACACCCACAGCCCCACCCACTACCATATATGGGCATATTTTGGGTGTTTTTAATGGGATTTTTTTTATTTTTGGGGTAGAAATTTTGGAATTTTGGGGAAATTTCAGAAAATTTTGGGGTTCACACAAAGGGGTGGAGCCTCCACCAAAGCCACGCCCACAGCCCCGCCCACTCAAGGTTTTCAGCTCCATTCTCGGCGTTTTTAATGGGATTTCTTTTATTTTTGGGGTAGAAATTCCGGGATTTTTTGGGGGAATTTCGGGGATTCAGGCCCAGGGGCGGAGCCTGTGCTTAAGCCCCACCCACAGCCACACCCAATACCATATATGGGCATATTTTGGGTGTTTTTAATGCAATTTTTTTTATTTTTGGGGTAGGAATTCCGGGATTTTTTGGGGGAATTTCGGGGATTCAGGCCCAGGGGCGGAGCCTCCAACAAAGCCCCGCCCACAGCCACACCCATTTCCATATATGGGCATATTTTAGATTATTTTAATGCAATTTTTGGGTTTTTTAAAATTGTTTGGATGGAAATTTTAGAATTTTGGGGTAATTTTGAGGAAATTTTAGGGAAATTTTGAGATTCACACAAAGGGGCGGAGCTTCCAGCAAAGCCACGCCCACAACCACACCCAATACCATATATGGACATAATTTGTGTGGTTTTAATGCAATTTTTTTTATTTTTGGGGTAGAAACTCCAGGATTTTTTTGGGAATTTCGGGGATTCAGGCCCAGGGGCGGAGCCTGCAACAAAGCCACGCCCACAGCCCCGCCCACTACCATATATGGGCGTATTTTGGGTGTTTTGAATGCGATTTTTTTTATTTTTGGCGTAGAAATTCCGGGATTTTTTCTGGGAATTTCGGGGGTTCAGGCCCAGGGGCGGAGCCTGCGCCGGAGCTCCGCCCACAGCAGCTGCCGCTCCCTCCGGGCCCCGCCCAGCGCCCCGCGGTTCTCGGCCGCTCGCCGCGCCAGGTACGGGATCGTCACCTCGGGGGGACCCAGAGCCACCGACTTGTACACGGGGAGACCCCCGGCCCCTGCCGGACACGCCCGGGGTCACCCGGGGTCAGGGGTCACGCGGGGGTCACGCGGGGGTCACGCAGGGGTCGTTTAAAGGGATTTTGGGGGGATTTTGGGGATTTTTGGGGGATTTTTTAGGTGTATTTTAGGGATTTTTGGGGGGATTTTTGGGGATTGGGGTCACCTGTGGTCACTCAGGGGTCACTCAGTGGTCACTCAAGGTCAGTTTGGGGTCATTTGGGGTCATTTAAGGGGAGTTTTGGGGAAATTTTTTGGATTTTTTTGGATTTGGGGTCACTCAGGGTCACTCAGGGGTCACTCGGGGTCACTTTGGGGTCATTTAAAGGGATTTTGGGGGATTTTGGGCGGGATTTTTGGGAATTTTGGGGGATTTTTTAGGTGTATTTTAGGGATTTTTGGGGGGATTTTTAGGGGTATTTTAGGGATTTTTTGGGGGATTTTTTCGGGGTATTTTAGGGATTTTTGGGGGGATTTTTTCGGGGTATTTTAGGGATTTTTGGGGGGATTTTTAGGTGTATTTTAGGGAATTTTGGGGGATTTTTTAGGGGTATTTTAGGGATTTTGGGGGGGATTTTTGGGGATTGGGGTCACCTGTGGTCACTCAGGGGTCACTCAAGGTCATTTTGGGGTCATTGGGGTCATTTAAGGGGAGTTTTGGGGAAATTTTTTTGGATTTTTTTTATTTATTTTTTGGGGGGGATTTGGGGTCACTTGTGGTCACTCAGTGGTCACTCAAGGTCAGTTTGGGGTCATTTGGGGTCATTTAAGGGGAATTTTGGGGAATTTTTTTGGATTTTGTTTTTATTTTTGGGGGGATTTGGGGGTCCCCTGTGGTCACTCAGTGGTCACTCAAGGTCAGTTTGGGGTCATTTGGGGTCATTTAAGGGGAGTTTTGGGGGAATTTTTTTGGATTTTTTGGATTTGGGGTCACTCAGGGTCACTCAGGGGTCACTCAGGGTCAGTTTGAGGGGGATTTTAGGGGGAATTTTTGGGGGTTTTTTGGGATTTTTTGGGGGTTTTGGGGATTTTTTGGGGATTTAGGGTCACTTGTCACTCAGGGGTCACTCAGGGGTCACTCAAGGTCAGTTTGGGGTCATTTCAGGTCTGTTTGGGGTCATTTGGGGTCATTTAAGGCGAATTTTTGGGGATTTTTTGGGGGGTTTTTTGGGATTTGTGGTCGCCTGTGGTCACTCCCAGGTCATTAAGGGTCACTCAGGGGTCACTCAGGGTCACTCAGGGGTCACTCAGGGTCACTCAGGGTCACTCAGGGTCAGTTTGAGGGGGATTTTAGGGGGAATTTTTTGGGGATTTTGGGGATTTTTTTGGTTTTTTGGGGGTTTTTGGGGGGTTTTTTTGGGTATTTAGGGTCACTTGTCACTCACGGGGTCACTCAGGGGTCATGTGGGGTCATTTGGGGTCACTCAGGGTCAGTTTGGGGTCATTTGGGGTCACTCAGGGTCAGTTTGGGGTCATTTGGGGTCATTTAAGGGGATTTTTTGGGGAATTTTTTGGGGTTTTTTGGGGGGGGTTTGGGGATTTGGGGTCCCCTGTGGTCACTCAGGGTCACTCAGTGGTCACTCAGGGTCACTCAGGCCCAGTTTGATGGGGATTTTAGGGGGAATTTTTGGGAATTTTGGGGGGTTTTGGGAGATTTTTGGGGATTTGGGGTCATTCGTGGTCACTCCTGGTTACTCAGGGTCAGTTTGGGGTCACTCAGGGGTCAGTGGTCACTCAGTGGTCACTCTGTGGTCACCCATTGGTCACTCAGGGGTCACCCAGTGGTCACTCAGTGGTCACTCAGTGGTCACTCTGTGGTCACTCATTGGTCACTCATTGGTCACTCAGTGGTCACTCTGTGGTCACCCATTGGTCACTCAGGGGTCACTCAGTGGTCACTCAGTGGTCACTCATTGGTCACTCTGTGGTCACTCAGTGGTCACTCATTGGTCACTCTGTGGTCACTCTGTGGTCACTCAGGGTCACTCAGTGGTCACTCAGTGGTCACTCAGGGTCACTCATTGGTCACTCTATGGTCACTCTGTGGTCACTCATTGGTCACTCAGTGGTCACTCAGTGGTCACTCAGTGGTCAATGGTCAGTGGTCAGTGGTCACTCAGTGGTCACTCAGTGGTCACTCAGTGGTCACTGTGGTCACTCTGTGGTCACTCATTGGTCACTCTGTGGTCACTCAGTGGTCACTCAGTGGTCACTCATTGGTCACTCATTGGTCACTCATTGGTCACTCAGGGGTCAGGGGTCAATGGTCACTCATTGGTCACTCAGTGGTCAGTGGTCACTCAGGGTCACTCCGTGGTCACTCACCCAGGGCCAGGCTCAGGTGCTCTCCCATCCCCTGCAGTTGCCCGAAGCAAACGGAGCCGGGCGGGACCCGGGACAGCCTGGGGAGGAATTTGGGCTCAAATCCGGCAATTTCGGGGTTTTGCAAAATTCACCCCCAAACTGACCCAAAATCAGCCCAAAATTGACCCAAAATCACCCCAAAATTAATCCAAAATCACCCCAAAATTAATCCAAAATTACCCCCAAATCACCCCCAAATAATCCCCAAAATTACCCTAAAATTCCCCCCCAAGTTAACAAAAATTATTTTAAAATTAATTTAAAATTAATTTAAAATTAATTTGAAATTATCTCAAAATTAACCCCAAAGTACCCAAAATATAAGAAAAAATTAATAAAAAATTAAACCCCAAATTTTACAAAAATCCCAAAAAATTCGTAAAAAAAAAGAAAACACACCAAAAATTCACAAAAAAATTCTCAAAAATTTCATAAAAATTCACAATAAATCCACAAAATTCGCTGTAAAATCACCGGAAAAATCTCAAAAAAATCAGAAAAAAACCTCATTAAAATCTCCATGAATTCCCATTAAAATCTCGATAAATTCCCATAAAATTCCCCCAAAATTCCCATTTTTGGCCCCGTTCTCACCCCCTGAGCGCGGCCGCCATAAGGTGGCATAAACATAACCCCAAAAATTCACAAAAACTTTAAAAAAAATTCACAAAAAACCACAAAAATCTCAAAAAAACCCCACCAAAAAAATCCAAAAGCTATTTAAAAAATAAAGACAAAAAAATTACAAGAATTCCACAAAAAATTCACAAAAAATCACAAACAACCCACTTTAAAAAATCACCAAAGCCCCGTAAAAGTGATTTTAAAAATTAAACAAATTTTACAGAAATTAAAAAAAATCGTAAAAAAAAAACCACCAAAAATTCACAAAAAAATTCTCAAAAATTTCATAAAAATTCACAATAAATCCAAAAAATTCGCTGTAAAATCACTGAAAAAAACCTCAAAAAAATCACAGAAAAATCAGGAAAAATCCCCATTAAAATCTCCATAAATTCCCTTTAAAATTTCTATAAATTCCCATCAAATTCCCCCAAAATTCCCATTTTTTTCTCACCCCCTGAGCGCGGCCAGCGCCGATTCCTCGTTGTGCGTGGCCGCCATCAGCGAGAGCCGCGAGCGCGGCCGGGCCAGGGCGGACAGGAGGAGCTGCAGGCAGCGCTCGTAGCTGGGAGAGACCCAAAATCAGGGGAAATCAACCCAAAATCAACCCAAAATTCGCCCAAAATTCACCCAAAAATCAGCCAAAAATCACAGGAAATTCACCCAAAATTCAGCCCAAAATTCACCCAGAAATCAGAGGAAATTCACAGGAAATAAGCCCAAAATGAACCCAAAATTGGCCCAAAATTCACCCAAAATTCAGCCCAAAATTGGCCCAAAATTCACCCAGAAAGCAGAGGAAATTCATCCAAAATTCAGCCCAAAATTTGGCCCAAAATTCACCCAGAAATCAGCCCAAAATTGGCCCAAAATTCACCCAAAAATGAGACCAAAATCACAGGAAATTCAGCCCAAAACAAACCCAAAATTAGCCCAAAATTCAGCCCAAAATTGGCCCAAAATTCACCCAGAAATCAGAGGAAAATCACCCAAAATTCAGCCTAAAATTGGCCCAAAATTCAGCCCGAAATTCACCCAGAAATTGGCTCAAAATCACAGTAAATTCACCCAAAATTCAGCCCAAAACTGGCCCAAAATTCACACAGAAATCAGAGAAAATTCACCCAAAAAACCAGCCAAAATTAACCCAAAATTAACCCAAAAGCCACCCAAAATTAACCCAAAATTTACCCAAAATTAACCCAAAATTTACCCAAAATTAACCCAAAAAATCACCCAAAATTAACCCAAAAAATCACCCAAAATGAACCCAAAATTAACCCAAAAAATCACCCAAAATTAACCCAAAATTTACCCAAAATTAACCCAAAATTAACCCAAAAATCACCCAAAAATAACCAAAAATTTACCCAAAATTAACCAAAAACACAAAATTTACCCAAAATTAATCCAAAAAATCACCCAAAATTTACCCAAAATTTACCCAAAATTAACCCAAAATTAACCCAAAATTTACCCAAAAATAACCCAAAATTCACTCAAAATTAAACCAAAAATAACCCAAAATTAACCCAAAATTCACCCAAATTTAAACCAAAAATAACCCAAAATTAACCCAAAAAATCACCCAAAATTAACCCAAAATTTACCCAAAAATCACCCAAAATTAACGCAAAATTTACCCAAATTTACCCAAAATTTACCCAAAATTAACCCAAAATTAACACAAAATTTACCCAAAATTAATCCAAAAAATCACCCAAAATTTACCCTAAATTTACCCTAAAAATCACCCAAAATTAACCCAAAATTTACCCAAATGTACCCCAAATTTATCCAAAATTTAACCCAAAATTAACCCAAAATTAACCCAAATTTTACCCAAAATTTATCCAAAATTAACCCAAAATTTTCCCCAAAAATCACTCAAAATATCCCCAAAATTAACCCAAATTTAACCCAAAATTAACCCCAAAATTAACCCAAAAAATCACCCAAAATTAACCCAAAATTTACCCAAAATTCACCCCAAATTAACCCAAAACTAACCCAAAATTAATCCAAAATTAACCCAAAAAATCACCCAAAATTTACCCAAAATTAATGCTGAAATTAACTCAAAATTCACTCGAAATTCCCTCGAAATTCACCCAAAAATAACCCAAATTTAACCCAAAATTAACCTAAAAATCACCCAAAATGCACCCCAAAATAACCCAAAACTAACCCAAAATTTAACCCAAAATTTACCCAAAATTTACCCAAAATTTACCCAAAATTAACCCTAAAAATCACCCAAAATTAACCCAAAATTAACCCAAAATTTACCCAAAAATTCACCCAAAATTAACCCAAAATTAACCCCAAATTACCCAAAATTTACCCAAAAAATCACCCCAAATTAACCCAAAATTTACTCAAAATTAACCAAAAATTAACACAAAATTTACCCAAAATTAACCCCAAAAATCACCCAAAATTAACCCAAAATTCACCCCAAATTAACCCAAAATTTTCCCAAAATTCACCCCAAATTAACCCAAAATTAACCCAAAATTTACCCAAAATAAACCCAAAATTTACCCAAAATACACCCAAATTTACCCCAAATTAACCCAAAATTAACCCAAAATTAATCCAAAATTTACCCAAATTTAACCCAAAAATCACCCAAATTTTACCCAAAATTTAACCCAAATTAACCCAAAAAATCACCCAAAATTAACCCAAATTTACCCAAATTAACCCCAATTAACCCCAGATTCCCGCGCGTCCTGGCCCCTCCCCCACCTGGCCGAGGTCTGCTCGGGCGTGTCCCAGGTGGGGGCGGGGCAGCCCCGGGCGCGGGCCCGCCCCTGCTCCTGGGCCAGGTAAGCCCCGCGCACCAACTTCACCCCGCAGCTGAGGCCGGCCCCGCCCACCCGCGCCAGGTGCGCGCGCAGCTCCCACTCCGTGGCCTGGGGGAGGGGACAGAGGGGACAGGTGTGATCAAAGTGTGCCCAGGTGTGCCCAGGTGTGCCCAGGTGTGATCAAAATGTGCCCAAAGTGT
Source organism: Passerculus sandwichensis (assembly GCA_031885435.1). Classification (NCBI taxonomy): domain Eukaryota; kingdom Metazoa; phylum Chordata; class Aves; order Passeriformes; family Passerellidae; genus Passerculus; species Passerculus sandwichensis. Next base: position 341,180 of record CM063165.1, on the reverse strand, counting down.
GCCCAAAGTGTGCCCAAAGTGTGCCCAAAGTGTGCCCAGGTGAGCTCAGGTGTGTCCCCAGGTGTGCCCAGGTGTGGCACAGGTACCCCCAGGTGTGCCCAGGTGTGCCCAGGTGCGCGCGCAGCTCCGACTCCGTGGCCTGGGGGAGGGGACAGAGGGGACAGGTGTGACCAAAGTGTGCCCAAAGTGTGCCCAGGTGTGCCCAGGTGTGCCCAGGTGTGATCAAAGTGTGATCAAAGTGTGCCCAGGTGTGCCCAAAGTGTGCCCAAAGTGTGCCCAGGTACTCCCCAGGTGTGCCCAGGTGAGACTCGGTGTCCTGGGGGAGGGGACAGGTGACATCAGGTGTGCCCAATGTGTGCCCAGGTGTGCCCAGGTGCGCGCGCAGCTCAGACTCGGTGGCCTGGGGGGGAACGGGTGTGATCAAAGTGTGCCCAAAGTGTGCCCAGGTGTGCCCAGGTGTGCCACTCACCCTCAGGTGTGCCCAGGTGTGTTTTTACCCCACCAGGTGTGCCCAGGTGTGACCCAGGTGTGCCCAGGTGTGCCCAAAGTGTGCCCAAAGTGTGCCCAGGTGTGCCCAGGTGTGCCCAGGTACCCCCATGTGTGCCCAGGTGTGATCAAAGTGTGCCCAAAGTGTGCCCAGGTATGACCCAGGTACCCCCAGGTGAGCCCAGGTGAGCTCAGGTGTGCCCAAAGTGTGCCCAGGTGTGCCCAGGTATGACCCAGGTACCCCCCAGGTGTGTCCAGGTGTGACCCAGGTGTGATCAAAGTGTGCCCAGGTACCCCCAGGTGTGCCCAGGTGTGCCCAAAGTGTGCCCAAAGTGTGCCCAGGTGTGCCCAGGTACGGCACAGGTACCCCCAGGTGTGCCCAGGTGCGCGCGCAGCTCAGACTCGGTGGCCTGGGGGGGGACAGGTGTGATCAAAGTGTGCCCAGGTGTGACCCAGGTACCCCCAGGTGTGCCCAGGTGTGCCCAGGTGTGCCCAGGTATGGCACAGGTACCCCCCAGGTGTGCCCAGGTGTGCCCAAAATGTGCCCAAAATGTGCCCAGGTGTGCCCAGGTATGGCACAGGTACCCCCCAGGTGTGTCCAGGTGTGCCCAGGTGTGTCCCCAGGTGTGCCCAGGTGTGCCCAGGTACCCCAGGTGCCCCCAGGTGAGTGCGCAGCTCCGACTCGGTGGCCTGGGGGAGGGGACAGGTGACGTCAGGTGTGCCCAAAGTGTGCCCAAAGTGTGCCCAGGTGTGACCCAGGTACCCCCAGGTGAGCCCAGGTGAGCTCAGGTGTGCCCAAAGTGTGCCCAGGTGTGCCCAGGTATGACCCAGGTACCCCCAGGTGTGCCCAGGTGTGCCCAGGTGCGCGCGCAGCTCCGACTCGGTGGCCTGGGGGAGGGGACAGGTGACATCAGGTGTGCCCAGGTGTGCCCAAAGTGTGCCCAGGTGTGCCCAGATGTGACCCAGGTACCCCCAGGTGAGCACTCAGGTGACACTTGGTGACCTGGGGGGAACAGGTGATATCAGGTGTGCCCGAAGTGTGCCCAGGTACCCCCCAGGTGTGCCCAGGTATGGCACAGGTGCCCCCAGGTGTGCCCAGGTGTGCCCAGGTGTGCCCAAAGTGTGCCCAGGTGTGCCCAGGTGTGTTTTTACCCCCCCAGGTGTGCCCAGGTGTGCCACTCACCCTCAGGTAGGCCTGCCAGGTGTGCCCAGGTGTGCCCAGGTGTGCCCAGGTGTGCCAGGTGTGCCACTCACCCTCAGGTAGGCCTGCCAGGTGTGCCAGGTGTACCCAGGTGTGCCAGGTGTACCCAGGTGTGCCCAGGTGTGCCCAGGTGTGCCCGGTGTGCCACTCACCCTCAGGTAGGCCTGCCAGGTGTGCCCAGGTGTGCCCAGGTGTGTTTTTACCCCCCCAGGTGTGCCCAGGTGTGCCACTCACCCTCAGGTAGGCCTGCCAGGTGTGCCAGACGCGGGCTCGGGGCCCGTCCCGGTTGTGCCGCCACGTCAGCCCCCAGGTGAGGCAGCTGAGGGCGGGGTTCAGGTGGGACATCTCCGCGTCCACCAGCACCCGAACGTCCCGGGACACCGCGGCCTGGGGGACAGGTGGGCACAGGTGTGACTAAAATATTTCCAAGTGCGCCCAGGTGTGCCCAGGTACCCAAAAATGAGGCTCAGGAACCACCCAGGTGTGCCCAGGTGTGCCCAGGTGTGTCACAGGTGTGTCACAGGTGTGTCACAGGTGTGTCACAGGTGTGCCCAGGTGGGACTAAAATACTCCCAAGTGCGCCCAGGTGTGCCCAGGTGTGCCCAGGTGTGCCCAGGTACCCAAAAATGAAGCTCAGGAACCACCCAGGTGTGCCCTGGTGTGTGACAGGTGTGCCCAGGTGTGCCCAGGTGTGGTTCAGGTACCCTAAAATGAGACCTAAATATCCCCAGGTGTGCCCAGGTGTGCCCAGGTGTGCCCAGCTGTGGTTCAGGTGAGCCCAGGTGTGCCCCAGGTAACCTCAGGTACCCCCAGGTGTGTCACAGGTGTGCCCAGGTGTGTCACAGGTGTGCCCAGGTGAGCCCAGGTGTGCCCAGGTGAGTCCAGGTGTGCCCTGGTACCCCAAAATCAGGATCGAGAACCCTCCAGGTGTGCCCAGGTGTGCCCAGGTGTGCCCTGGTATCCCCAGGTGTGCCCAGGTGGGATTAAAATACTGCCAGGTGTGCCCAGGTGTGGTTCAGGTGTGCCCAGGTAACCTCAGGTACCCCCAGGTGTATCTCAGGTGTGCCCAGGTGTGCCCAGGTGTGGTTCAGGTAACCTCAGCTGTGTCCCAGGTGTGTTCAGGGCTGGCTCAGGTGTGCCCAGGTGTACCCAGGTGGGATTAAATACCCCCATGTGTGCCCCAGGTGTGTCACATGTGTGCCCAGGTGTGCCCAGGTGTGCCCAGCTGAGGGCGGGGTTCAGGTGGGACATCTCCGCGTCCACCAGCACCTGCACGTCCCGGGTCACCGCGGCCTGGGGGACAGGTGGGCACAGGTGGGCACAGGTGGGCACAGGTGGGATTAAAATACTCCCAGGTGTGCCCAGGTGTGGTTCAGGTGTGCCCAGGTAACCCAAAATGAGGCACAGAAACCCCCCAGGTATGCCCAGGTGTGGCACAGGTGTGTCACAGGAGTACCCAGGTGTGCCCAGGTGTGCCCAGGTGTGCCCAGGTGGGATTAAAATACTCCCAGGTGAGCCCAGGTGTGGTTCAGGTGTGCCCAGGTGTGAGTAAAATACCCCCAGGTGTGCCCAGGTGTGCCCAGGTACTCAAAAATGAGGCTCAGGAACCACCCAGGTACCCCCAGGTGTGTCCCAGGTGTGCCCAGGTGTGGTTCAGATAACCTCAGCTGTGTCCCAGGTATGTTCAGGTGTGGCTCAGGTGTGCCCAGGTGTGCCCAGGTGGGATTAAATACCCCCAGGTGTGCCCAGGTGTGTCACAGGTGTGCCCCAGGTGTGCCCAGGTGTGCCCAGGTGAGGGCGGGGTTCAGGTGGGACATCTCCGCGTCCACCAGCACCTGCACGTCCCGGGACACCGCGGCCTGGGGGACAGGTGGGCACAGGTGGGCACAGGTGTGGCACAGGTGTGCCCAGGTGTGCCCTGGTACCCCCCAGGTGTGCCCAGGTGTGGTTCAGGTGAGCCCAGGTGTGTCACAGGTAACCTCAGGTACCCCCAGGTGTGTCACAGGTGTGCCCAGGTGTGTCACAGGTGTGCCCAGATGTGCCCAGGTGCGACTAAAATACCCCCAGGTGTGGTTCAGGTACCCCCCAGATGTGCCCAGGTGTGTCACAGGTGTGCCCAGGTGTGGTTCAGGTGTGCCCAGGTAACCCAAAATGAGGCACAGAAACCCCCCAGGTGTGCCCAGGTGGGCACAGGTGTGTCACAGGTGTGCCCAGGTGTGCCCAGGTGGGATTAAAATACTCCCAGGTGAGCCCAGGTGTGGTTCAGGTGTGCCCAGGTGTGACTAAAATACCCCCAGGTGTGCCCCAGGTGTGCCCAGGTGTGGCTCAGGTGTGGCTCAGATGTCCCAGGTGTGTCCCAGGTGTGCCCAGGTGTGGTTCAGGTGAGCCCAGGTGTGTCCCAGGTAACCTCAGGTACCCCCAGGTGTGCCCCAGGTGTGCCCCAGGTGCCCTCAGGCGTGTCACAGGTGTGCCCAGGTGTGCCCAGGTGTGCCCCAGGTGCCCTCAGGTGTGTCACAGGTGTGCTCAGGTGTGCCCAGGTGTGTCCCAGGTAACCTCAGGTACCCCCAGGTGTGTCACAGGTGTGCCCACGTGTGCCCAGGTGTGCCCAGGTGAGCCCAGGTGTGTCTCTGGTACCCCAAAATTAGGATCGAGAACCCTCCAGGTGTGCCCAGGTGTGCCCAGGTGGGACTAAAATACTCCCAGGTGTGCCCCAGGTGTGCCCAGGTAACCTCAGGTACCCCCAGGTGTGTCCCAGGTGTGCCCAGGTAACCTCAGGTACCCCCAGGTGTGTCCCAGGTGTGCCCAGGTGTGTCCCAGGTGTGCCCAGGTGTGTCACAGGTGTGCCCAGGTGTGCCCAGGTGGGTCTAAAATACCCCCAGGTGTGCCCAGGCGTGGTTCAGGTGTGCCCAGGTGTGCCCTGCAACCCCAAAATGAGGCTCAGGAACCCCCCAGGTGCGTCCCGGGTAACCTCAGGTTTGGCTGTGATAACCCCCAGGTGTGCCCAGCTGTGCCCAGGTGTGCCCAGGTGTGCCCAGGTACCCCAAAATGAGGCTCAGGAACCGCTCAGGTGTGCCCAGGTGTGCCCAGGTGTGCCCAGGTGTGCCCAGGTGTGGTTCAGGTAGCCTCAGGTGTGCCCCAGGTGAGCCCAGGTGTGCCCAGGTGTGCCCAGGTGAGCCCAGGTGTGTCATAGGTGAGCCCAGGTGTGTCTCAGGTACCCCAAAATTAGGATCGAGAACCCTCCAGGTGTGCCCAGGTGTGCCCTGGTACCCCCAGCTGTGCCCAGGTGGGACTAAAATACCCCCAGGTGTGGTTCAGGTGTGCCCAGGTAACCTCAGGTACCCCCAGGTGTGCCCAGGTGTGGTTCAGGTGTGCCCAGGTGGGATTAAAATACCCCCAGGTGTGCCCACGTGTGCCCAGGTGTGCCCAGGTGTGCCCAGGTGTGCCCAGGTGTACCCAGGTACCCCAAAATAAGGCTCAGGAGCCACCCAGGTGTGCCCAGGTAACCCCAAAATCCCCATTTTTCACCCCAAAATCCTCATTTTTAACCCAAATTTCACGGGGTTTTTTTTGGTTTGTCCCCTCCCAGGTGTGCCCAGGTGTGCCCAGGTGTGCCCCTCCCCCTCACCTGTGCCACCCGTTCCAGCCTCCTCAGGCCCCGCCCCAGGTGCTCGTTCTCCTCCGGGCTGAGCCAGGTGAGCCCCGGCACCTGCCGAGGGGGCGTGGCCCCGAAAAAGGGGGCGTGGTCAGTGGAAAAAGAGGCGTGGTCAACGAAAAAGAGGCGTGGTTTAGGTTAAAAATGGGCGTGGTTATGTTAAAAGAGAGAGGGGTCAAAGTAAAAGGGGGCGTGGTTCAGTTAAAAGGGGCGTGGTCTAGGGAAAGGGGGAGTGGTCAAAGTAAAAATGGGCGTGGTCAAGGTGAAAAAGGGGGGGCGTCGTTATTGGGGGCGGGGTTACCTGGCCGCCCAACATGGCCGCCACCTGTTCTGGGTTAAGCCCCGCCCCTTCCGGCTCGGCCAATCGGAGAGAGATTTTCTCCTGGGGGGGCGTGGTCAGAGTTGGTCCCACAGAGGCCTCAGTGCCCCATAGATCCCAAATTTGCCCCATAGATCCCAATCCTGCCGCATAGATCCCTCAGTGCCCCATAGATCTGAGCCTGCCCCATAGATCTGATCCTGCCCCATAGATCCCTTAGTGCCCCATAGATCTGAGCCTGCCCCATAGATCTGAGCCTGCCCCATAGATCTGATCCTGCCCCATAGATCCCTTAGTGCCCCATAGATCCCAATCCTGCCCCATAGATCTGAGCCTGCCCCATAGATCCCAATGCTGCCCCATAGATCCCTCAGTGCCCCATAGATCCCTCAGTGCCCCATAGATCGCAATCCTGCCCCATAGATCTCTCAGTGCCCCACAGATCTCTCAGTGCCCCATAGATCCCAATCCTGCCCCATAGATCCCAATCCTGCCCCATAGATCCCTCAGTGCCCCACAGAGGCCTCAGTGCCCCATAGATCTGATCCTGCCCCATAGATCCCTCAGTGCCCCATAGATCTGAGCCTGTCCCATAGATCCCAATCCTGCCCCATAGATCCTGATCCTGCCCCATAGATCCCAATGCTGCCCCATAGATCCCAATCCTGCCCCACAGATCCCTCAGTGCCCCATAGATCCCAATGCTGCCCCATAGATCTGAGCCTGCCCCATAGATCCCTCAGTGCCCCATAGATCTGAGCCTGCCCCATAGATCCCTCAGTGCCCCATAGATCTGATCCTGCCCCATAGATCTGAGCCTGCCCCACAGAGGCCTCAGTGCCCCATAGAGGCCTCAGTGCCCCATAGATCCCAATCCTGCCCCACAGATCCCTCAGTGCCCCATAGATCCCTCAGTGCCCCACAGAGGCCTCAGTGCCCCATAGATCTGAGCCTGCCCCATAGATCCCTCAGTGCCCCATAGATCCCAATCCTGCCCCATAGATCCCTCAGTGCCCCATAGATCTGAGCCTGCCCCATAGATCCCAATGCTGCCCCACAGATCCCAATGCTGCCCCATAGATCCCTCAGTGCCCCACAGATCCCTCAGTGCCCCACAGATCCCTCAGTGCCCCATAGATCCCAATCCTGCCCCACAGATCCCTCAGTGCCCCATAGATCTGATCCTGCCCCATAGATCCCAATCCTGCCCCACAGATCCCTCAGTGCCCCACAGATCCCTCAGTGCCCCATAGAGGCCTCAGTGCCCCATAGATCTGAGCCTGCCCCATAGATCCCTCAGTGCCCCATAGATCCCTCAGTGCCCCATAGATCTGAGCCTGCCCCATAGATCCCAGTCCTGCCCCATAGATCCCAATGCTGCCCCACAGATCCCTCAGTGCCCCATAGATCTGATCCTGCCCCACAGATCCCTCAGTGCCCCACAGATCCCTCAGTGCCCCACAGATCCCAGTCCTGCCCCACAGATCCCTCAGTGCCCCATAGATTCCAATCCTGCCCCATAGATCCCAATTCTGCCACATAGATCCCTCAGTGCCCCATAGATCCCTCAGTGCCCCATAGATCCCTATCCTGCCCCATAGATCTGAGCCTGCCCCATAGATCTGAGCCTGCTCCATAGATCCCTCAGTGCCCCATAGATCCCAATGCTGCCCCACAGATCCCTCAGTGCCCCACAGATCCCTCAGTGCCCCATAGATCCCAATGCTGCCCCATAGATTCCAGTTCTGCCCCATAGATCCCTCAGTGCCCCACAGATCCCTCAGTGCCCCACAGATCCCAGTCCTGCCCCATAGACACCAACCCTGACCCCACAGATCTCCATCCTCCCCCATAGACCCCACACATCCCCGTGCCCCACAGATCCCTCCCTGCCCCATAGATCCCCCTGCCCTACAGACCCCACAGATTCCCACCCCATAGATCACCCCACAGATCCCTCCATAGACCCCACAGATCCCCCTGCCCCATTGACCCCACAGATCCCACCCCACAGATCCCACCCCACAGATCCCCCATTGATCCCACTGACCCTGCCCCACAGATCCTGCCCCTGCCCCATTGACCCCACAGATCCCACCCCACAGATCCCCCTGCCCCATTGACCCCACAGATCCCACCCCACAGATCCCCCTGCCCCACATCTCCCCGTGCCCCACAGATCCCCCTGCTCCATTGACCCCACAGATCCCTGTGCCCCACAGGTCCCACCCCACAGATCCCCCTGCCCCATTGACCCCACAGATCCCACCCCACAGATCCCCCTGCCCCATTGACCCCACAGATCCCACCCCACAGATCCCACCCCACAAATTCCCCTGCTCCATTGACCCCACAGATCCCCCATTGATCCCACTGACCCTGCCCCACAGATCCCCCTGCCCCATTGACCCCACAGATCCCACCCCACAGATCCCTCCATAGACCCCACAGATCCCTGTGCCCCACAGATCCCACCCCACAGATCCCCCTGCCCCATTGACCCCACAGATCCCACCCCACAGATCCCACCCCACAGATCCCCCTGCCCCATTGACCCCACAGATCCCACCCCACAGATCCCACCCCACAGATCCCCCTGCCCCACATCTCCCCGTGCCCCACATCTCCCCGTGCCCCACTCACGCAGAGCCTCTGGCTGACCAGCGCCGTTATCTTCAGCTGCATGGCGGGCTCGGGCCCCGAGGCGGCCGCCAGCCCCACACACTCCAGGGCCGCCCCACAGTTCTGCTCGAACCACTCCTCGCTGCCCCACACGGAGCCCAAAAACGTCAGGGACCCACGAGTGACCCCCGAGGGACCCCCAAACCCCATCAGTGACCCAAAAACCCCATAAGTGACCCCAGAATTGTCCCATAAGTGACCCACAAGTGACTCCAGACCCACAAGAACCCCATAAGTGACCCCAGAACTCCATGTGGGACCCACAAGTGACCCTAAAAACCCATAAGTGACCCCACAACTGCCCCATAAGTGACACCCACATCCCATAAGTGACCCACAAGTGACCCATTAGTGACCCCAAAACCCCATAAGTGACCCCCAAAACTGCCCCATAAGTGACCCCCACATCCCATAAGTGACCCACAAGTGACCCATTAGTGACCCCAAAACCCCATAAGTGACCCCACAACTGCCCCATAAGTGACCCCATTAGTGACCCCAAAACCCCATAAGTGACCCCACAACTGCCCCATAAGTGACACCCACATCCCATAAGTGACCCACAGGTGACCCCAGGACACCATTAGTGACCCTAAAACCCCATGAGTGACCTCCAAAACCCCATAAGTGACCCCACACCCCATAAGTGACCCCAGAACTGCCCCATAAGTGACCCTAAAACCCCATAAGTGCCCCTAAAACACCATTAATGACACTAAAACCCCATAAGTGACCCCAACTCACCCCTCGCCGTCGGGTCCCTCGCCCTCGATGGGCAGGGCCAGCAATGGCCGCAGGCCGCGGGCCCGGAGCCGCTGGCCCAGCTCCTGCACGGCCGCCGGGCTCCGGCCGACCGCAAACTGTCCCCAAAGGGACACGGAGAGAAGGGCCCGCCATAGGCGGGCACCCAGAACCCGGCGGGACGCCCGCAGGAACTGTGGGGAATGGAGGGAGGTTGGGGTGCGATGGGGAGAAAATGGAGGGCGAGCGTGAGGGGAAAAAGGGCGGGAAACTGTGAGGGAAAATGGAAAGTGTGAGGGGAGAAAAGGGCGGGAAAGTGTGAGGGGGGAAATGGAGGGGAAATGTGAGGGGGGGAAATGGTGGGGAAAGTGTCAGGGGAGAAAATGGAGGGTGAACGTGAGGGGAAAAAGGGCGGGAAAGTGTGAGGGGGAAAAGGGCGGGAAAGGGTGAGGGGAGAAAATGGAGGGCGAGCGTGAGGGGAGGGAAAGGGTGGAAAGTGTGAGGGGGGAAATGGAGGAAAGTGAGGGGGGAAATGGAGGAGAAGTGTGAGGGGAAATGGAAAGCGTGAGGGAAAATGGAAAGTGTGAGGGGAGAAAAGGGCGGGAAAGTGTGAGGGGAGAAAATGGTGGGGGAGCATGAGGGGAGGGGAAGGGCAGGAAAGTATGAGGGGAGAAAATGGTGGAGGAGTGTGAGAGGAAAATAGGTGGGAAAGTGTGAGGGGAAAAAGATGGGAAACTGTGAGGGGAGGAAATGGAGGGCGAATGTGAGGGAAGGAAATGGTGGGGAACTGTGAGGGGAGAAAAGGGCAGGAAAGTGTGAGGGGAGAAAATGGAGGGAGAGTGTCAGGGGGGAAAAAAGGGAAAAAAAGGTGGAGTGTGAGGGAAAGTGTGAGGGGAGAAGTGGCGGGAAAATATGAAGAAAATGATGGGAAACAGTGAGGGGACAGAAAAGAAGGAAGCCCTGAAAGGACAAAAAGGCCTCATCCCTGAGGGAAGAAAATGAGGGGAGCCATGAGGGAACAGGAGGAAGGGGATGCCCCATTTTCCCCTCACAGCTGCTTCAGAAGGACACAGCCCAGGACCCACCATGACTGTGAAGAGCAGGGCTGAATTTTGGGGTTCACTTAAATGGGGTTTGGGAGCAGGTTATAGGGCAGAAATTAAGTGTAGATTTGGAGATTTAGGGGTCACTTATAGGGTTAGGAGGGGGTTGGGGGTCATTAGTGGAATTTGGGGGGCTTCTGTGGGGCAAGGGAGGGGGTTTGGAGATCATTTCTGCGGCAGTTTGTGAGGGCAGAAAATGGCGGGAAGCCCTGAGGGTGCCTCTGTATAGTTATGGGGGGGGGTCTGTATGGGCCAGGGGTCTCTCTGTGGGTCAGGGGTCTCTATTTGGGGTAGGGGGGTCCCCATTTTGGGGAGGGGGTCTCACCGCCTCGGGGTCCTGCTGCAGCCGGGGGTGGGAGCAGAGGGCGAACACCAGCAGGCCCCGGAGCAGCTCCCACCACCCCAGCACCGCCAGGGCCCGGCCCTCCCTCACCATCGCCTCCACCTGCTGCTGCAATGGCGACCCCTCGCCACCTTCTGAGCCCTGCTGCCCCACAGATCCCCCCACAGACCCCTCCTGCCCCACGGATTTACCCCCAGGCCTCTCCTGCCCCACAGATCTCCTGTGCTCCATAGATCTCCACAGGGACCCCCTCCAACCTTTGGTCACTCCTTGCCCCATAGATCGACCCCCAGACCGCCCCTGCCCCATAGATCCCCCCATAAATCTCCCCTGCCCCATAGATTCCCCCATAAATCCCCCCAGGGACCTCCTCTGCCCCATAGATCCCCTCATAAATCCCCCCAGGAACCTCCCCTGCCCCGTAGATCTCCCCTGCCCGATAGATCCCGCCATAAATCCCCCCAAACATCTCCCCTGCCCCACAGATTCCCCTATGAATCCCCCCAAGGACCCCCCCTGCCCCACAGATCTCCCCAAGGACCCCCCCTGCCCCACAGATCCCCACAGGGACGCCCCCTGCCCCAGAGATCTCGCCAAGGACGCCCCCTGCCCCATGGCGGCACCAGGAGGACTCTGAGGGAGGTGGGGGAGGGGCGAATTTATCCCCCAGTCCCCCCTCGAGTCACTCATTAACGGGGTTAATTAGTGAGGGATTAATAAGGGGCAAAGCTGCCCCTCCGCCAGCCTCGTCACTCATTAACAAGGGGTTTTTAAATGAGTAATTAATTAATGTCTGAATGATTTTTGGGGCACCGTTATGGGGCAGGGTGAATCCCCTTGTTGCTCATTAACCAGGGCTGATTAATTAATTAATAATTTTAGGTAATTATTATAAATTAATTCATTTTATCAAAATGGGGAGTTGTGGGGGAGGTTATGGGGCAGATTATTGGGCAGGCGACACTCCCTTGATGCTGATTAATAAATTGTAAATTACTAAGTAGTAATTTAATTAATTCACAATTTTATCAGTCCATTAATCAATTTGATTAAAATGGGGAAGAACAATGGGGCAGAATCTCCAGGAAAGTTACAGGGCAGGGGACACCATTAATTAATAAAGGATAATTATTTATTTATGGATTTAAAGTCATTATTTTATTAAAATTAAGAGTTGTGGGGCAGAATCAGTGGGCCACACTGAGGGGACAAAATGGAGGGAAGTTGTGAGGGGACAAAATGGAGGGAAGTTGTGAGGGGACAAAATGGAGGGAGGCTGTGGGGGGACAAAATGGAGGGAAGCCATGAGGGGAGAAAATGGAGGGAAGCTGTGAGGGGAGCAAATGGTGGAAAACTGTGAGGGGACAAAGAGAAGGGAAGCCATGAAGGGAGAAAATGGCAGGAAATTGTGATAAGAAAAAATGAAGTGTGAGGGTGTGAGGAGAGAAAATGGCAGGAAATTGTGATGAGACAAAATGGAGATAAAGTGTGAGGGGAGAGGGAAAAGGGAAGCCATGAGAGGACAAAATGGTGGGAACCATGAGGGAACAAGCAAGGAAGCGATGAGGGAAGAAAATGGGATATTGTGAAGGGAATCCATGAAGGGAGAAAATGGCAGGAAATTGTGAGAAGATAAAATGGAGGTAAAGTGTGAGCGGAGACGCACAAAGGAAGCCATGAGGGAACATGGTAATGGGGCAACCATGACAGGAAAAAATGGTGGGAAATTGTGAGGGGACAAAAGGTCAAAACGGTAGAAAACTGTGAGGGGAGAAAATGGTGGAAAATTGTGAGGGAACAAAGAGAAGGAAGGCCATGAGAGCAGAAAATGGTGGGAGCCATGAGGGAACATGGAAATGAGACAGCCATAAAAGAATAAAATAGTAGGAAATTTTGGGAGAACAAAAAGGTGGAAAACAGATAAAAAATGGCCAGATCCCTGAGAGGACGAAAATGGTGGAAAGCCATGAAGGGAAAGGATGAAGAAGATGAGAAACGGGGATGGCCATGAGGGAACAGAGTGAAGAAAAACCATGAAAGGAGCCATAAAATGATGGGGTGAAGGGAAGCCATGATGGGAGAAAAAGCAAGAAAATGTGAGGGGAGAAAAAAGGTGGGAAAATGTGAGGGGGAGAAAAAAAGTGGGAAAATGTGAGGGGGTAAAAAAGGGCGGGAAAACGTGAGGGGAGGAAAAAAGGCGGGAAAATCTGAGGGGAGAAAAAGCAGAAAAATGAGAGAGAAAAAATGTGAGGGAATAAAAAAAGAGGGGAAAATGTGAGGGGAGGAAAAAGGCGGGAAAACGTGAGGGGAGAAAAAGCAGAAAAATGAGAAGGAAAAAATGTGAGGGAATAAAAAAAAAGGGGAAAATGTGAGGGGAGAAAAAAGGCGGGAAAACGTGAGGGGAGGAAAAAAGGCGGGAAAACGTGAGGGGGAGAAGCTTTGGGGGTCACTTATGGGGCAGAGCGAGGATCTGTGGGGCAGCCCTCACCCCGCTCTTCATTACCACATTAATGAACACCTCATTAACGCGCTCTTTAATAATTCATTTATTAATTTCCAACAGCGGGACCCTCGATGGAACAAGGTGAGTGATCTGTGGGGCAGGTGAGGGATGTATGGGGCAGGTAAAGGATTTATGGGGCAGGTAAGGCCTCTGTGGGGCAGATGGTGACGTTTTGCCCGGGTGAGGGGATTGTAGGACAGGTGAGGGATCTATGGGCAGGTGAGGGCTCCGTGGGGCAGGTGAGGGTCCCGCCGCGGCCCAGGTGTGTCTCTGGGGCCCAGGTGTGCCTCAGTAGTTGCTGCGCTCCTGCCGGAAGCCGCCGCGCCGCAGGTACCCGTCGCCCTTGCGGTATCCGCCATCTTTCTGGTCTGGAGGGACAGACGGACAGGTGAGGGCAGGGTGGGGCACAGGTGTGTCCAGGTGTGCCCAGGTGTGCCCAGGTGCGCTCACCTCGGAAGTACCCGCCGTAGGCTCCCTGCCTCTGGTCCAGCACGCGCTCGTTGTTCTCCACCAGGTTGCCCAGCTTCTCGGCCAGCTGCAGCGCCAGGTTCTGCGTGGCCGTCGGCTCCGTCCGGTGCATCATCACCGTGGCCGTGGGCTGGTCCAGCGAGGCCTGCAGGTGGGCACAGGTGAGGTTACCCCAATGTGCCCAGGTGTGTCCCCAATGTCCCAAATGTCCCCAGGTGTGTCCCCAATGTCCCCAGGTGTGTCACACCTGTCCCCACACCTGTCCCAGGTGTGCCCTCACCATCAGCTCCTCGTTGATGATCATTTTGCTGATGATCCCGTGCACCATGGGTGTGTCCCCAATGTCCCCAGGTGTGTCCCCACACCTGTCCCAGGTGTCCCCAGTGTCCCAAATGTCCCCAGGTGTGTCCCCAATGTCCCCACATGTCCCAGGTGTGTCACACCTGTCCCCAGGTGTCCCCAATGTCCCCAGGTGTGTCCCAGGTGTCCTCAAGTGTCCCAGGTGTGTCCCAGGTGTGTCCCCAATGTCCCCAGGTGTGTCCCAGGTGTCCCCAGGTGTGTCCCCAATGTCCCCAGGTGTCCCCACACCTGTCCCCAGGTGTCTCAGGTGTGTCACACCTGTCCCCAGGTGTCCCCAATGTCCCCAGGTGTGTCCCCAGGTGTCCCCACACCTGTCCCCAGGTGTCTCAGGTAAGGTCACACCTGTCCCCAGGTGTCCCCAGGTGTGTCCCCAAGTGTGTCCTTAATGTCCTCAAGTGTCCCAGGTGTGTCCCCAATGTCCCCACACCTGTCCCAGGTGTCCCAGGTGTCCCCAGGTGTCCCTCACCATCAGCTCCTCGTTGATGATCATTTTGCTGATGATCCCGTGCACCGTGGGTGTGTCCCAGGTGTGTCCCCAATGTCCCCAGGTGTGTCCCCAATGTCCCCAGGTGTGTCCCGGGTGTGTCCCAGGTGTGTCCCCAATGTCCCCAGGTGTGTCCCCAATGTCCCCAGGTGTCCCCAGGTGTGTCCCAGGTGTGTTCCCAATGTCTCCAGGTGTCCCCAGGTGTCCCCAGGCGTGTCCCAGGTGTGTCCCAGGTGTGTCCCCAGGTGTGTCCCAGGTGTGTCCCCAGGTGTCCCCAGGTGTCCCCAGATGTGTCCCCAATGTCCCCACACCTGTCCCAGGTGTCCCCAAGCGTCCCCAGGTGTCCCCAGGTGTCCCCACACCTGTCCCCAGGTGTCCCCAGGTGTCCCTCACCATCAGCTCCTCGTTGATGATCATTTTGCTGATGATCCCGTGCACCGTGGGCAGGTCCAGCTCAAACATGGCCGCCAGCGTCTCCATGCTGCAAAATCCACATTTCACCCCTTTCTAACCCAAAATTGGCTTTTTTTTTACACCAAAATTCCCAAGATTTTAATTCCAAATTAAACATTCGAATTAGAAAAAATCTATACTGGAAAATTCCCCATTTTTACCACAAAATCACCGAATTTTTACCTCAAGATTCAGAACTTTCACCTTAAAATTCCCAAATTTTTCCCTCAAAAATTCACCAATTTTTTACCATAAAATTCACAAATTTTTACCCCCAAATTCCTAATTTTTTCCCTCAAAATTCTCAATTTTTTCCCCAAAATCCCTAACTTTTAACCTCAAATAGTCATGAATTTTTACCTCAAAATCAACAATTTCTTATCTAAAAATTCACATATTTTTTACCTCAAAAGTCACGATTTTTTAGCTCAAAAATTCACATTTTTTACCTCAAAATTCCTAATTTTTCCCCTCAAAATTCACATATTTTTACCTCAAATTCCCTATTTCTTAACATAAAATTCTCATATTTTTCATTCAAGATTTTTAGTTTAAAAATTCACAATGTTTTAATGCCAAAATTAATTATTTTTAATGTCCAAGTCCCCCATGTTTTACCCTAAAATTCACATATTTTTACCTCAAAATCAATGATTCTTTTTACTCAGAATTCCCAATATTTTAGCTCAGAAATTCACCATTTTTATTTCAAAACTCCCCATTTTTCACCTCAAAATCAGCCATTTTTTACCCCAAAATTTTAAATTTTTAACCTCAAAATTCACAACCTTTTCCTCAAAATTCACTATTTTACCCTAAAATTCCCATCTTTTTAGCTCAAAATTCCCATTTTTAACCTCAAAATCTACCATTCTTCCTCTAAAATTCGTAATTTTTATCTCAAAATTCACCATTTTTTCATGTCAAAATACCCCATTTCTTACCCTAAAATTTACATATTTTTAGCTCAACATTTGCTTTTTTTTACTCTAAAATTCACAAATTTTTACCTCAAAATCCACCATTTTTAGACTGAAAATCCACTATTTCCATGCTAAAATTCACCTTTTTTACTGGAAAATTCACCATTTTTTACCCTAAAATTGCCAATTTTTTAACTCTAAAAGTCCCAATTTTTAAAATTCAAAATTCACCACTTGAAGGCTCAAAGTTCATTTTTTTACCCTAAAACTCAAATGTTTTTACCTCAAAATTGACCATTTTTCGACTCAAAATTCACCGTTTTTTTCTTTCCAAATTCACAAATTTTTAACGTCAAAATCCACAAATTTCTTCCTTCCAAATATACTATTCTTTACTTTCAAATTCATGATTTTTTACCCCAAAAATCACATTTTTTGCCCCCAATTTCTGACCTGATGGAGTCGTAGACGCTGCTGTAGGTGAACAGGTACGTGCGCAGCGACTCCTCCTGGATCTTCCTGCGGGGGCACAGCGGGGTCACACCCAAAATCCTCCAAAATTACCCCAAAATCACCCAAAATACTCTGAAATCACCCCAAAATGACCCAAAATCCTCCAAAATGGCCCCAAAATGACCCAAAATCCTCCAGAATTACCCCCATATCCTCCAAAATGGCCCCAAAATGACCCAAAATCCTCCAAAATGACCCAAAATCCTCCAAAATGTCCCCAAAATCCTCCAAAATTACCCCAAAATGACCCAAAATCCTCCAGAATTACCCCCAAATGGCCCAAAATCCTCCAAAATGGCCCCAAAATGACCCAAAATCCTCCAAAATGACCCAAAATCCTCCAAAATTACCCCAAAATGACCCAAAATCCTCCAGAATTACCCCAAAATGACCCAAAATCCTCCAGAATTACCCCCAAATGGCCCAAAATCCTCCAAAATGGCCCCAAAATGGCTGAAAACGGCCCCAAAATGACCGAAAATCCTCCAAAATGACCAAAAATCCTCCAAAATGGCCCCAAAATGACCCAAAATAACCCAAAATGGCCCCAAAATGGCTCCAAAATCCTCCTTCCCTCACCCAAAATGGCCCAAATTTCTTTACCTGGGCACACCCCCAAACCCCAAAATTCTCCTTTCCTGCCCCAAAATGACCCAAAATGGCCCCAAAATGACCCAAAATGGCCCAAAGCGGCTCCAAAATGAAGGAAAATGGCCCCAAAATGACCCCAAATCCTCCTTTCCTCACCCAAAATGGCCCCAAAATGGCTCCAAAGTGGCTCCAAAATGGCAGCTGAAAATGGCCCCAAAATGGCCCCAAATGGCTGAAAATGGCCCCAAAATTCTCCTTTCCTGCCCCAAAATGACCCAAAATACCCCAAAGCGGCTCCAAAATGACCGAAAATGGCCCCAAAATGGCCCAAAATTCTCCATTCCTCAGCCAAAATTGGCCCCAAAATGACCCAAAATGCTCTGAAATCACCCCAAAATGGCTGAAAATGGCCCCAAAATGGCCCCAAATGGCTCCAAAATGACCCAAAATGGCCAAAAATGGCCCGAAAATGCCCCAAAATCCTCCTTTCCTCACCCAAATTGCCCCAAATTTCGTTACCTGGCCACAGCTGTGCCCAGGTGAGACTCACCTGGAACTCCCCTAAGAACCCCAAATCCCCCCCAAAACCCCCTAAAATACCCCAAAATCACCCAAAATTCGCCCCAAAATTACTCAAAATCCCCTCAAATCACTCAAAATCGACCAAAATCCCCAAATTTTGTTACCTGGCCACACCTGAGCCCAAGTGAGACTCACCTGAGAAACACAAATCCCTCCCAAAATCACCTAAAAAACCTCCAAAAATCCCCCCCAAAATCACCCAAAAATTGGCCAAAATCACTGAAAATCGCCTAAATTTGCCCAAAATCGCAATTTTTGGTCTCACCTGACGAGCATGGCGCGCACCTGGTCGGCCTCGGGGAACAGGTCCCACACTTTGACCATCCCCAAATCCCCTCAGAATCCCCCAAAAACCTCCTAAAATCCACAAAAAACCCCAAAACTGACCCAAAATTGCCCAAAAATCCCCTTCTAAGTCCTCAAAAACGACCCAAAATTGCCCAAAATCCCCATTTTTTGTCTCCTGAGCACAGGTGGGACTGCCCTGAGAACCTCAAGTTCCTTCAAAAATCACCCAGAAAACCTCCAAAAATCACCCTCAAAACTCCCAAAAATCAACAAAAAATCACCAAAAAATCCCCGAAAATCGCCCAAAATTGTCAAAAATCACCCAAAATTGCCCAAAATCCCCAATTTTTTTTTCCCCTGAGCCCAGGTGAGACTCACTGAGAACCTCAAATCCCTCCCAAAACACCTCAAAAATCCATAAAAAATCCCCCAAAAATCACCCGAAAATCAATGAAAAATCACCAAAAAATCCCCAAAAATCAACACAAAAACCCCCAAAAATCACCCAAAATCACTGAAAATCACCCAAAATTGCCCAAAATCCCCATTTTTTTTTCCTAAGCCCAGGTGGGACTGACCTGAGAACCTCAAATCCCTCCCGAAATGTCCCAAAATCACCCCAAATCCCCCCAAAAATTCTTCTTAAAACCCTGAAAAATCCCCCAAAATGCATCAAAAATCGACTGAAAAACCCTCAAAAATGACCCAAAATTGCCCAAAATCCCCAAATTTCGTCCCCTGAGCCCAGGTGGGACTGACTTGAGACTCACCTGAGAACCTCAAATCCCTCCCAAAATCCCCCTAAAATTACTGAAAAACGCCCCAAAACTCCCCAAAAATCCCTCAAAAATCCCCCAGAAATTGCTCAAAACCCTCAAAAACGACCCAAAATTGCCCAAAATCCCCATTTTTTTTTCCCTGAGCCCAGGTGGGACTCACTGAGAACCTCAAATCCCTCCCAAAACACCTCAAAAATCCACAAAAAATCCCCAAAAAATCACCCGAAAATCAATGAAAAATCACCAAAAAATCACCAAAAATCATCACAAAAACCCTCAAAAATCACCCAAAATCACCGAAAATCGCCCAAAATTGTCAAAAATCGCCCAAATTTGCCCAAAATTGCGATTTTTGGTCTCACCTGACGAGCATGGCGCGCACCTGGTCGGCCTCGGGGAACAGGTCCCACACTTTGCCGTTCATCTTCTCGTTGACCACGAAGCGATGGCAGCGGCGCCAGTCCCCGGTCTTCATGGCCTTGGAGGCGGCCACCACGTGCTCCCGCATGGACTCGGGGGGACCTGGGCGGGGACAGAGATTTGGGGTGAAAAACGAGGATTTTGGGAAAAAAAACTAAAAAAAAAAGGGAAAAAATGGAGTTTTTGGGGTTAAAAATGGAAATTTTGGAGATCACAAAATGGCGGCCACTTTGGCCTGAGGAACATCAAGGAGATCTAGAATCTCCATTTTAAGAGATAGAAGAGCCAAACCAAGAGTGAATTAAGGTATTTATGGACCTCAAGAACCCAATTTTGGGTCAAAATTACTAAATTTTAAGCAAAACCCCCAATTTTGGTGTGAGGAACATCAGGAACATCTAAAATCGCCATTTTAGGACATAGAAGAACCGAACCAAGACTGAATTAGGGTAATTATGGACCTCAAGACCCAATTTTAGGTCAAATTTTCCAGATTTTTCACAAAAAGGACCAGATTTTGGTCTGAGGAACATCAGGAACATCTAAAATCGCCATTTTAGAAAATAGAAATACCAAATCAAGACCAACCTGAGGTAATTATGGACCTCCAAACCTCATTTTTGACCTCAAAACCCCCAAATTTCAACCCTAAACCTCCAAATCTTGGGTCAAAACCACCATCCATGGTCTGAGGAACATCAAGAAGATCTAGAAGCGCCATTTTAGGACATAGAAGAACCGAACCAAGAGTGAATTAAGATAATTATGGACCTCGAGAACCCAATTTTAGGTCAAATTTTCCAAATTTCACACAAAATACCAGATCTTGGTCTGAGGAACATCAGGAACATCTAAAATCTTGATTTTAAGAGATAAAAGAACCAAACCAAGACTGACCCGAGGTAACTATGGACCTCAAGAACCCAATTTTGGGTCAAAATCTCAAAATACAGGTCCAAAAACCTGAGTTCGGTCTGAGGAACATCAAGAAGATCTAAAACCTCCATTTTAAGGCCTAGAACCACCAAACCAAGAGCGAATTACGGTAATTATGGACCTTAAAACCCAATTTTTGACCTGAAAACGCCCAAATTTAGACCTAAAACCACCCAAATTTTGGGTGGTTTTCACTTCTTCTCCTACCGAGCAGCGGCTGCCTCTCGCCCACACGCAGCTGGTGGTGGAACTGCTTGCTGATCATCCTGCGGCGGGCGTCGAACTCGTGCGCCGCCATGTAGGGGATCTCCAGCAGCATGGCCGCCACCAGGTAGACGCACTCGAGCAGCTCCAGGTTGGGGGAGGACACCCCAGATTTGGGGCAAAAAGGGGCGAATTCGGGCCAGAGAGGCGATTTTGGGGTGAGGGACATCAAGAAGATGCAGAAGCTCCAAAGTTTGGAGGAGAAGAACCGAACCAAGAGTGGATGGAGGTAATTATGGACCTCAAGAACCCATTTTTGGTCAAAATCCCCAACTCTTTATCCAAAAAACTGACTTTGGCCTGAGGAACATCAAGGAGATCTAGAATCTCCATTTTAAGAGATAGAACCACCAAACCAAGACTGAACGAAGATAATTATGGACCTCAAGAACCCAACTTTAGGTCAAATTTTCCAAATCTCGCACAAAATACCAGATTTTGGTCTGAGGAACATCAGGGAGATCTGGAACCGCCATTTTAAGAGATAGAAACACCAAACCGAGACTGAACTAAGGTAATTATGGACCTCAAACCCCAATTTTTGACCTCAAAAACCCCAAATCTCAACCCTAAACCTCCAAATCTTGGGTCAAAACCACCATCCATGGTCTGAGGAACATCAGAAAGATCTAGAACCGCCATTTTAAGAGATAGAAGAGCCAAACCAAGACTGAATTAAGGTATTTACGGACCTCAAGAACTCAATTTTAGGTCAAATTTTCCAAATTTCGCACAAAACACCAGATTTTGGTCTGAGGAACATCAGGAACATCTAAAATCTTGATTTTAAGAGATAAAAGAACCAAACCAAGACTGACCCGAGGTAACTATGGACCTCAAGAACCCAATTTTGGGTCAAAATATCAAAATACAGGTCCAAAAACCTGAGTTCGGTCTGAGGAACATCAAGAAGATCTAAAACCTCCATTTTAAGGCCTAGAACCACCAAACCAAGAGTGAATTACGGTAATTATGGACCTCAAAACCTCATTTTTGACCTCAAAACACCCAAATTTAGACTTAAAACAGCCAAATCTTGGGTCAAAACCACCATCCATGGTCTGAGGAACATCAGAAAGATCTAGAACCGCCATTTTAAAAGATAGAAACACCGAACCAAGACTGGATTGAGGCAATTATGGACCTCAAAACCCAATTTTTGACCTCAAAACACCCAAATTTACACCTAAAACCCCCCAAAATTTTGGATCATTTTCACTTCTCCTACCGAGCAGCGGCTGCCTCTCGCCCACGCGCAGCTGGTGGTGGAACTGCTTGCTGATCATCCTGCGGCGGGCGTCGAACTCATGCGCCGCCATGTAGGGGATCTCCAGCAGCATGGCCGCCACCAGGTAGACGCACTCGAGCAGCTCCAGGTTGACGTGCATGTGGAAGGGCACCTGGCGCCGCTTCTCCACCTTCTCCTGCTCGGCGTTCCTCTCCTGGAGGCTGCGCAGGAGCAGCCCCTGGCCCAGCAGCTCCTTGGCGCGGCCGGAGCTCTGGATGTCCAGCAGGGCGTTGTGCGCGTCCTTGATCAGCCCCTGGCGGAAGGCGCAGATGCCCAGCTGGACCATGGTGCGGTTGTAGAGGATCTGGGGGGGGACAGAGAGGGGGGGGGGTTTGGGGTGAGAAATGGGGAATTTGGGGAAAAAATGGGAAATTTGGGGAAAAAATTGGGAGATTTTGGGGAAAAAATATCGATTTTTGGCAGTGAAAATGGAGGGTTTGGGGTTGGAAATGGGATTTTTGGAGGTCACAAAATGGCGGCACCTCCAGGTGTTCAGAAGGTCATGGAGAGGTGAGAGATGGGTGGGACACGGGTGGAGACAAATGAAGGACGCGTGAGAAGGTTTTGGGGTGAAAAATGGGGAATTTGGGGCAAAAAATTGTGAATTTTTGGGTTAAAAATGGAAAATTTGGAGGTCACAAAATGGCGGCAGCTCCAGGTGTTGAGGAGGTCCTGGACAGGTGAGACACGGGTGGGGACAGGGGGAGACAGAGGTGAGGGGAGGTGAGGGACATGTGAGGAGGTTTTGGGGTGAGAAATGGGGAATTGGGCAAAAAATTGGGAGATTTTAAGAAAAAATTGTGAATTTTTAGGGTTGGAAATGGAATTTTTGGAGGTCACAAAATGGCGGCAGCTCCAGCTCCAGGATGGACTCAAGGGGACCTGGACAGGTGGGACACAGGTGAGACACAGCTGGGACAGGTGAGGAGGTTTTGGGGTGAGAAATGGGGAATTAGGTGGAAAAATGGGAAATTTGGGGAAAAAAAATCGATTTTTGGCAGTGAAAATGGAGGTTTTGGGGTTTTAAATGGGATTTTTGGAGGCCAGAAAATGGCGGCACCTCCAGGTCCAGGATGGACTCAAGGGGACCTGGACAGGTGGGACACAGGTGGGGACAGGGGGAGACACAGGTGGGGACACAGGTGAGGGACAGGTGGGACACAGGTGAGGAGGTTTTGGGGTGAGAAATGGGGAATTTGGGCAAAAAAATGGGAGATTTTAAGAAAAAATTGTGAATTTTTAGGGTTGGAAATGGAAATTTTGGAGGTCACAAAATGGCGGCAGCTCCAGGGGTTGAGGAGGTCCTGGACAGGTGGGACACAGGTGAAGAGAGGTGAGGAACATGTGAGGAGGTTTTGGGGTGAAAAATGGGGAATTTGGGCAAAAATTGGGAGATTTTGGGGAAAAAAATGGGAAATTTGGGGAAAAAAAGCCCTTTCGGGTGTGTTTAACCCTTTCAGGCCTGTTTAACCCTTACCTGTCCACGTGCGTTTAAGCCCCCCATTATGTTTAACCCTTTCAGGTGTGTCAGTCTCACACTCCCAGGTGCATTTAACCCTTCCAGGTGTGTGTAACCCTTTCAGGTGTGTTTAACCCTTACCTGTCCAGGTGTGTTTAACCCTTCCAGGTGTGTTTAACCCTTACCTGCCCAGGTGTGTTTAACCCTCCCCAGGTGTGTGTTTAACCCTTTCTCACCTGCACAGGTGGGTCTGCGTGCTGGATGTCGTCCTGCAGGTGTGTTTAACCCTTTCAGTGTGTGTGATTTACCTGCCCAGGTGTGTTTAACCCTTCCAGGTGTGTGTGATTTACCTGCCCAGGTGTGTTTAACCCTTCCAGGTGTATTTAACCCTTTCCAGGTGCGTGTTTAACCCTTCCAGGTGTGTTTAACCCTTACCTGCCCAGGTGTGTTTAACCCTTTCAGGTGTGTGTGATTTACCTGTCCAGGTGTGTTTAACCCTTTCAGGTGTGTTTAACCCTTCCAGGTGTGTTTAACCCTTACCTGTCCAGGTGTGTTCAACCCTTCCAGGTGTGTTTAACCCTTCCAGGTGTGTTTAACCCTTACCTGTCCAGGTGTGTGTAACCCTTCCAGGTGTGTTTAACCCTTCCAGGTGTGTTTAACCCTTACCTGTCCAGGTGTGTTTAACCCTTACCTGGCCAGGTGTGTGTAACCCTTCCAGGTGTGTTTAACCCTTCCAGGTGTGTTTAACCCTTTCAGGTGTGTTTAACCCTTCCAGGTGTGTTTAACCCCCCCAGGTGTGTTTAACCCTTACCTGCCCAGGTGTGTTTAACCCATTCAGGCGTGTTTAACCCTTACCTGCCCAGGTGTGTTTAACCCCTCCAGGTGTGTTTAACCCTTTCTCACCTGCACAGGTGGGTCTGCGTGCTGGATGTTGTCCTGCAGGTGTATTTAACCCTTTCAGGCGTGTTTAACCCTTCCAGGTGTGTTTAACCCTTTCAGGTGTATATTTAACCCTTACCTGTCCAGGTGTGTTTGACCCCCCCAGGTGTGTTTAAACCCCCCAGGTGTGTTTAACCCTTTCAGGTGTGTTTAACCCTTCCAGGTGTATTTAACCCTTACCTGCACGGGTGGATCCGCATGCTGGATGTTGTCCTGCAGGTGTGTTTAACCCTTTCAGTGTGTGTGATTTACCTGTCCAGGTGTGTTTAACCCCCCCAGGTGCGTTTAACCCCCCCAGGTGTGTGTTTAACTCTTACCTGCACGGGTGGATCCGCGTGCTGGATGTTGTCCTGCAGGTGTGGTTAACCCTTCCAGGTGTATTTAACCCTTACCTGTCCAGGTGTGTTTAACCCTTTCAGGTGTGTTTAACCCTTACCTGCCCAGGTGTGTTTAACCCCCCCAGGTGTGTTTAACCCTTCCAGGTGTATTTAACCCTTTCAAGTGCATTTAACCCTTACCTGTCCAGGTGTGTTTAACCCTTCCAGGTGTGTTTAACCCTTACCTGCCCAGGTGTATTTAACCCTTTCAGGTGTGTTTAACCCTTCCAGGTGTGTTTAACCCTTACCCTTCCAGGTGTGCTTAACCCCTTCAGGTGTGTTTAACCCTTACCTGCCCAGGTGTGTTTAACCCCCCCAGGTGTGTTTAACCCCCCCAGGTGTGTTTAACCCTTACCTGCCCAGGTGTGTTTAACCCTTCCAGGTGTATTTAACCCTACCAGGTGTGTTTAACCCTTACCTGCCCAGGTGTGTTTAACCCTTTCAGTGTGTATGATTTACCTGTCCAGGTGTGTTTAACCCTTACCTGCCCAGGTGTGTTTAACCCTTTCAGGTGTGTTTAACCCTTACCTGCCCAGGTGTGTTTAACCCTTTCAGGTGTGTTTAACCCTTTCAGGTGTGTTTAACCCTTTCTCACCTGCACAGGTGGGTCCGCGTGCTGGATGTTGTCCTGCAGGTGTGTTTAACCCTTCCAGGTGTGTTTAACCCTTTCCTACCCAGGTGTGTTTAACCCTTTCAGGTGTATATTTAACCCTTTCTCACCTGCACAGGTGGATCCGCGTGCTGGATGTTGTCCTGCAGGTGTGTTTAACCCTTCCAGGTGTGTTTAACCCTTACCTGCCCAGGTGTGTTTAACCCTTTCAGGTGTGTTTAGCCCCCCCAGGTGTGTGGGTTTAACCCTTTCAGGTGTGTGTGATTTACCTGCCCAGGTGTGTTTAACCCTTTCTCACCTGCACAGGTGGGTCTGCGTGCTGGATGTTGTACTGCAGGTGTGTTTAACCCTTCCAGGTGTATTTAACCCTTACCTGGACGGGCGGGTCGGCGTGCTGGATGTTGTCCTGCAGGTGTGTGTAACCCTTCAGGTGTGTTTAACCCTTACCTGCCCAGGTGAGTTTAACGCTTCCAGGCGTGTTTAACCCTTTCAGGTGTGTGTGATTTACCTGCCCAGGTGTGTTTAACCCTTTCAAGCATATTTAACCCTTTCAGGTGTGTCAGTCTCACACTCCCAGGTGTGTTTAACCCTTCCAGGTGTGTTTAACCCTTACCTGGACGGGTGGATCCGCGTGCTGGATGTTGTCCTGCAGGTGTGTTTAACCCTTTCAGGTGTGTTTAACCCTTTCAGGTGTATTTAACCCTTTCAGGTGTATTTAACCCTTACCTGGACGGGCGGGTCCGCGTGCTGGATGTTGTCCTGCAGGTGTGACATCAGCATGAGGTCGCGGGCGCGGTACCAGCGGCTGTGCAGGGCGTGGTGGTAGATGTGGCACAGGATGGCGCAGGTGCGGATCCGGTCCGTGCGGTCCTTGGCGTACACGAACCTGGCACCCAAAAATAACAAAATTTCGACCCAAAAATCCCCAAATTTCAACCCCAAAATACCAAAATTTCGACCCCAAAATCCTGAGATTTCAACCCCAAAATCCTGAGCTTTTAACCCCAAAAACCTCGAAATTTCAACCCCAAAATCCTGAGGTTTCAACCCCAAAATCCCCAGATTTTAGGGACAAGTAAAGCCCTAAATCCAGGTGAAAACTTTCTGAACAGGTGAGACACACCTGGGCAAGACGGTGAGAAACCCAAATGCCCAAAATTTCAACCCAAAAATCCCAAAATTTCAACCCAAAAATTCCGAGATTTCAGCCCCAAAAATCCCAGAATTTCAACCCCAAAATTCCTGAGATTTCAACCCCAAAAATTTCAAAGTTTCAGCCCCAAAATTCCAATCCTAAATCCCTGAGATTTCAGGGACAGATGAGAATTTCCAGAACAGGTAAGAAATACCTCAGACAGGTGTGCCCAGGTGTGTCCCTCACTCATCCAGGTGTGCCCAGATGCGTCCTGACCTCACCCAGGTGTGTCCCCACCCCCTCAGATGCGCCATCCAGGTGTGTCCCCACCCATCCAGGTGTGCCCAGATGTGCCCCCACCCCCTCAGATGTGCCCAGGTGTGTCCCCAACCCCATCCAGGTGTTCCCAGGTGTGTCCCAACTCTCTCCAGGTGTGTCCCCACCCCGTCCAGGTGTGCCCAGGTGTGTCCCCACCCATCCAGGTGTGCCCAGGTGTGTCCCTCACCCATCCAGGTGTGCCCAGGTGTGTCCCTCACCCATCCAGGTGTGCCCAGATGTGTCCCCACCCCATCCAGGTGTTCCCAGGTGTGTCCCCAACCCATCCAGGTGTGCCCAGGTGTGTCCCCACCCCCTCAGATGTGCCCAGGTGTGTCCCCAACCCCATCCAGGTGTGCCCAGGTGTGTCCCAACTCTCTCCAGGTGTGTCCCCACCCCATCCAGGTGTGTCCAGATGTGTCCTGACCTCACCCAGGTGTGTCCCCACCCCATCCAGGTGTATCCAGGTGTGTCCCCACCCATCCAGGTGTGCCCAGATGTGTCCCAACCCCCTCAGATGTGCCCAGGTGTGTCCCCAACCCCATCCAGGTGTGCCCAGGTGTGTCCCAACCCTCTCCAGGTGTGCCCAGGTGTGTCCCTCACCCATCCAGGTGTGCCCAGGTGTGTCCCAACCCTCTCCAGGTGTGCCCAGGTGTGTCCCCACCCCCTCAGATGTGCCCAGGTGTGTCCCCAACCCCATCCAGGTGTTCCCAGGTGTGTCCCAACTCTCTCCAGGTGTGTCCCCACCCCGTCCAGGTGTGCCCAGGTGTGTCCCCACCCATCCAGGTGTGCCCAGGTGTGTCCCTCACCCATCCAGGTGTGCCCAGATGTGTCCTCACCCCCTCAGATGTGCCCAGGTGTGTCCCGAACCCCATTCAGGTGTGCCCAGGTGTGTCCCAACTCTCTCCAGATGTGTCCCTCACCCATCCAGGTGTGCCCCCCTCACCTGCAGAGCCGCTCCATCAGCGCCTCCGAGTCCTCCTCCTCTTCCTCCTCCTCCTCCTCCTTCCGCGCGTCCTTCTGTCCTTCCTCCTTCTGTCCGTCCTTCTCCTCCTCCTCCTTGTCCTTCTGTCCGTCCTTCTCCTCCTCCTCCTTGTCCTTCTGTCCGTCCTTCTGTCCGTCCTTCTGTCCGTCCTCCTTCTCCTGCCCGTCCTCCTTCTCCTTCCCTTCCTCCTTCGTCACCTGTCCGTCCTTCTTGTCCACCTGCCCCTCCTTTATCACCTGTCCGTCCTTCTTCTCCGCCTGCCCGTCCTTCCTGTCCGTCTGTCCCGTTTTCGGCCCCTGTCCGTCGGTCTGTCCGCGGCGGCGGGCGGCGCCGTAGTCGAACTTGTAGTAGGTGTGGAGGACGCGGCGCAGGTACACCCGGCACAGCTCCTCGGGGCTGCCCTTGCCCTGCAGGTAACGCTGCAGCCGCGCGATGATGCGGCACACGCGCGCCTCGTCCTTCAGGTGCTCCACGTACTCTGGAACCGAAACACAAAACACACCTGGGTTACCTGGAGGGGTCACCTGGGGGACAGGGGAGGTCAAAAAACCCTGAAAAAAACAAAAAAAATTCCAAAAAAATCCCACCCAGGTGAACAGTAACTCCCAGGTGAGCCCCAGTTTGGGATTTGGCTCCTTCAGGTGCTCCACGTACTCTGGGGGAGGGAAAACGAAACACACCGGGGTTACACACCTGGGCACACCTGGGGGACAGGTGAGGGGGTAAAAGATCAGAAAAACTCAAAAAACCCCTGAAAAAACAAAAAAAATTCCAAAAAAATCCACCCAGGTGAGCCCCAGTAACTCCCAGGTGAGCCCAAGTTTGGGATTTGGGTCCTTCAGGTGCTCCAGGTGCTCTGAAACCGAAACACTCCTGGTTACACACCTGGGGGACAGGTGAAGGGATAAAAGATCAGAAAAATCAAAAAAAACCCTGAAAAAACGAAAATATTTGCAAAGAAATCCACCCAGGTGAGCCCCAGGTGAGCCCAAGTTTGGGATTTGGGTCCTTCAGGTGCTCCACGTACTCTGAGAGAGGGAGAACACAAAACACACCTGGTTACACACCTGAGCACACCTGGGGGACAGGTGAGGTGATAAAACCCTGAAAAAACAAAAAAATTTGCAAAGAAATCCACCCAGGTGAGCCCCAGGTGAGCCCCAGTTTGGGATCTGAGTCCTTCAGGTGCTCCACGTGCTCTGAAATGAAAACACACCTGGGCACACCTGGGTTACACATCTGGTTGCACACCTGGGGGACAGGTGAGGGGGTAAAAGATCAGAAAAACCCAAAAAACCAAAAAAAATTCCAAAAAAATCCACCCAGGTGAGCCCCAGGTGAGCCCCAGTTTGGGATCTGAGTCCTTCAGGTGCTCCAGGTGCTCTGAAAGGAAAACACACCTGGGTTACACACCTGGGCACACACCTGGGGGACAGGTGAGAGGATAAAAGATCAGAAAAACCCCAAAAAATCCTGAAAAAATAAAAAAAATTCCAAAAAAATCCACCCAGGTGAGCCCAAGTCACTCCCAGGTGAGGATCTGGGTCCTTCAGGTGCTCCAGGTACTCTGAAATGAAAACACACCTGGGTACACACCTGGTTACACACCTGGGGGACAGGTGAAGGGGTAAAAGATCAGAAAAACCCCAAAAAATCCTGAAAAAACAAAAAAAATTGCAAAAAAATCCACCCAGGTGAGCCCCAGGTGAGCCCAACTTTGGGATTTGGCTCCTTCAGGTGCTCCAGGTGCTCTGGAACCGAAACACACCTGGTTACACACCTGGTTACACACCTGGGGACAGGTGAGGTGGTAAAACCCCGAAAAACCCTGAAAAAAACAAAAAAAATTACAAAAAAATCCACCCAGGTGAGCCCAAGTTTTTTTGGTTTTTTTGTTTTTTGGTTTTTTTTTTTTTTTTGTTTGTTTGTTTTATTTTGGGGGTTTTTGTTTTATTTTCGGGGTTTTTTTGTTTTGGTTTCTTGGGGTTTTTTTTTTTGTTTGTTTGGGTTTTTTTTGTTTGTTTGTTTTTTTGTTTCTTTGGTTTTTTTTTTGGTGGGGGGAATTTTTTGGTGGTTTTTTTGGGGATGTTTTTTGGGATTTTCAGGGTTCTGTTTGCCCCAGAATCCCCCCCGTGAGTGACCCACCCTGCGAGTGCGGGTCGGTGTTCTGCATGATCTTGGTGAACTCCTCGTCCATGCGCTCCACCAGGGTCAGCACGCAGCCACGCACCCTAAAGGGCTGGAAATCAACCCAAAATTAACCAAAAATCACCAAAAATCCCATAAAAATAACCCCAAAATCATCCTGGCTGGAAATGAACCCAAAATCCCATAAAAATCCCCCCAAAATAACCCAAAATCAGCCCCGAGCTCCACCAGGGTCAGCACGCAGCCACGCACCCTAAACGGCTGGAAATGAACCCAAAATAACCAAAAATTACCAAAAATCCCATAATAATCCCATAAAAATCACCCCAAAATCATCCTGGCTGGAAATGAACCCAAAATCACCCCAAAATCCCATAAAGTCACCAAAAATCCCATAAATCACCCAAAAATCCCATCAAAATCACCCAAAAATCCCATAAAAATCACCCAAAAATCCCATAAAAATCACTCAAAAAAACCCCAAAATCAGCCCTGAGCTCCACCAGGGTCAGCACGCAGCCACGCACCCTAAAGGGCTGGAAATGAACCCAAAATCACCAAAAATCCCATAAAAATCACCAAAAATCCCACAAAAATCACCCAAAAATCCCATAAAAACCACCCCAAAATCATCCTGGCTGGAAATGAACCCAAAGTCACCAAAAAATCCCATAAAAATCCCATAAAAATCACCCCAAAATAACCCAAAATCAGCCCCGAGCTGCACCAGGGTCAGGACACAGCCACGCACCCTAAAGGGCTGGAAATGAACCCAAAATTACCCAAAAATCCCATAAAAATCACCCCAAAATCATCCTGGATAGAAATAACCCCAAAATCATCCAAAAATCCCATAAAAATCACCCAAAATCCCATAAAAGTCACCCCAAAAATCCCATCAAAATCACCCAAAAATCCCATAAAAATCACCCCAAAATCCCATACAAATCACCTAAAAATCCCATAAAATCACCAAAAATCCCATCAAAATCACCCCAAAATCATCCTGGCTGGAAATGAAACCAAAATCCCCCAAAAATCCCACAGAAATCACCCAAAAATCCCATAAAAATCACCCCAAAATAACCCAAAATCAGCCCTGCGCTCCACCAGGGTCAGGACACAGCCACGGACCCTAAAGGGCTGGAAATGAACCAAAAATTACCCCAAAATCACCAAAAATCCCATAAAAATCCCATAAAATTCACCCTAAAATCATCCTGGCTGGAAATGAACCCAAAATCACCCAAAAATCCCACAGAAATCACCTAAAAATCTCATAGAAATCACCAAAAAATCCCATAAAAATCACCCCAAAATCCCATAAAAATCCCCCAAAAATCCCATAAAAATCCCATAAAAACCACCCCAAAATCATCCTGGCTGGAAATGAACCCAAAATCACCCAAAAATCCCATAAATATCACCCCAAAAATCCCATAAAAATCACCCAAAAATCCCGTAAAATCACCAAAAATCCCATCAAAATCACCCCAAAATCATCCTGGCTGGAAATGAAACCAAAGTTACCCAAAATCCCATAAAAATCACCACAAATCTCATAAAAATCACCCAAAAATCCCATAAAATTCACCCAAAATAACTCAAAATCAGCCCCGAGCTCCACCAGGGTCAGCACACAGCCACGCACCCTAAAGGGCTGGAAATGAACCCAAAATCACCCAAAAATCCCATAAAAATCACCCAAAAATCCCATAAAAATCACCCAAAAATCCCATAAAAATCACCCCAAAATCCCATAAAAATCACCCCAAAATCCCATAAAAATCCCCCAAAAATCCCATAAAAATCACCTGAAAATCCCATAAAAATCAACCCAAAACCATCCTGGACGGAAATGAACCCAAAATCACCCAAAATCCCATCAAAATCACCCAAAATCTCATAAAAATCACCCAAAATAACCCAAAATCAGCCTAAAATAACCCAAAATCAGCCCTGAGCTCCACCAGGGTCAGCACGCAGCCACGCACCCTAAAGGGCTGGAAAACAACCCAAAATTAACCAAAAATCACCAAAAATCCTATAAAAACCACCCCAAAATCATCCTGGCTGGAAATGAAACCAAAATCCCATAAAAATCACCCCAAAATCCCATAAAAATCCCATAAAATCACCCAAAAATCCCATAAAAATCACCTAAAAATCCCATAAAATCACCAAAAATCCCATCAAAATCACCCCAAAATCATCCTGGCTGGAAATGAAACCAAAGTTACCCAAAATCCCATAAAAATCACCACAAAATCCCATAAAAAGCACCCAAAAATGGCCCCAAAATCAGCCCCGAGCTCCACCAGGGTCAGGACACAGCCACGGACCCTAAAGGGCTGGAAAACAACCCAAAATCCCCCAAAAATCCCATAAAAGTCCCCTAAAAATCACCCCAAAATCATCCTGGCTGGAAATGAACCCAAAATCACCCAAAAATCCCATAAAAATCACCCAAAAATCCCATAAAAATCACCCAAAAATCCCATAAAATCACCCAAAATCCCATAAAAATCACCCAAAAATCACCCTGGCTGGAAATGAACCCAAAATCACCCAAAAATCCCATAAAAATCAGCCTAAATCCCATAAAAATCACCCAAAATAACCCAAAATCAGCCCTGAGCTCCACCAGGGTCAGCACGCAGCCACGGACCCTAAAGGGCTGGAAATGAACCCAAAATTAACCAAAAATCACCAAAAATCCCATAAAAATCCCATAGAAATCACCCCAAAATCATCCTGGCTGGAAATGAACCAAAAATCACCCAAAAATCCCATAAATGACCCTAAAAATCCCATAAAAATCACCCCAAAATCCCATAAAAATCACCCCAAAATCATTGTGGCTGGAAATGAACCCAAAATCCCATAAAAATCCCCCAAAAATCCCATAAAAATCACCCCAAAATCACGCAAAAAACCCATCAAAATCAACCCAAAATCACCCCAAAATCCCATAAAAATCACCCAAAATCCCATAAAAATCACCCCAAAATCATCCTGGCTGGAAATGAACCCAAAAATCCCATAAATAACCCTAAAAATCACCCCAAAATAACCCAAAATCAGCCCCGAGCTCCACCAGGGTCAGGACACAGCCACGGACCCTAAAGGGCTGGAAAACAACCCAAAATCACCAAAAATCCCACAGAAATCAACCCAAAATCCCATAAAAATCACCCCAAAATCCCATAAAAATCACCCAAAAATCCCATAAAAATCACCCCAAATCCCATAAAAATCACCCAAAATAACCCAAAAATCACTCAAAAATCATCCTGGCCGGAAATGAACCCAAAATCCCATAAAAATCACCCAAAAATCCTCCTGGCTGGAAATGAACCCAAAATCACCCAAAAATCCCATAAAAATCCCCCCAAAATCCCAAAAAATCACCCCAAAATCCCATAAAAATCACCCAAAATAACCCAAAATCAGCCCCGAGCTCCACCAGGGTCAGGACACAGAACGCACCCTAAAGGGCTGGAAATGAACCCAAAATTACCCCAAAATCACCAAAAATCCCATAAAAATCACCCAAAAATGGCCCCAAAATCAGCCCTGAGCTCCACCAGGGTCAGCACGCAGCCACGCACCCTAAAGGGCTGGAAAACAACCCAAAATCCCATAAAAATCACCAAAAATCCCATAAAAATCCCATAGAAATCATCCCAAAATCATCCTGGCCGGAAATGAACCAAAAATCCCCCAAAAATCCCATAAAAATCACCCAAAAATCCCAAAAAAATCACCCAAAAATCCCATAAAAATCGCCCCCAAAATCCCATAAAAATCACCCAAAATCCCATAAAAATCACCTGAAAATCCCATCAAAACCACCCCAAAATAATCCTGGCTGGAAATGAACCCAAAATTACCCAAAATCCCAAAAAAATCACCCAAAAATCCCATAAAAATAACCCAAAAATAACCCAAAATCAGCCCTGAGCTCCACCAGGGTCAGCACGCAGCCACGCACCCTAAAGGGCTGGAAATGAACCCAAAATCACCAAAAATCCCACAGAAATCACCCAAAAGTCCCATCAAAATCACCCCAAAATCACCCAAAAATCCCATAAAAATCACCCCAAAATCACCCAAAATCAGCCCTGAGCTCCACCAGGGTCAGCACGCAGCCACGGACCCTAAAGGGCTGGAAATGAACCCAAAATCCCATCAAAATCACCAAAAATCCCATAAAAATCCCATAGAAATCACCCCAAAATCATCCTGGCTGAAAATGAACTCAAAATCCTCCAAAAATCCCATAAAAATCACCCAAAAATCCCATTAAAATAACCCAAAAATCCCATAAAATCACCAAAAATCCCATCAAAATCACCCTAAAATCATCCTGGCTGGAAATGAACCCAAAATCCCATAAAAATCACCCAAAAATCCCAAAAATATCACCCAAAAATCCCATAAAAATCACCCCAAAATCACCCAAAATCAGCCCAAAATTATCCTGGCTGGAAATGAACCCAAAATCCCCCAAAAATCCCATAAATATCACCCCAAAATCCCATAAAAATCACCCAAAATCCCATAAAAATCACCCCAAAATCATCCTGGCTGGAAATGAACCCAAAAATCCCATAAATAACCCTAAAAATCCCCCCAAAATAACCCAAAATCAGCCCCGAGCTCCACCAGGGTCAGGACACAGCCACGGACCCTAAACGGCTGGAAATGAACCCAAAATCACCCAAAATCCCATCAAAATCACCCCAAAATCCCATACAAATCACCTAAAAATCCCATAAAATCACCAAAAATCCCATCAAAATCACCCCAAAATCATCCTGGCTGGAAATGAACCCAAAATCACCAAAATCCCACAGAAATCCCCCAAAAATCCCATAAAAATCACCCAAAAATCATCCTGGCTGGAAATGAACCAAAAATCACCCAAAAATCCCATAAATGACCCCAAAAATCCCATAAAAATCACCCAAAATCCCATAAAAATCACTCAAAAATCCCATAAAAATCCCATAGAAATCATCCTGGCTGGAAATGAACCCAAAATCCCATGAAAATCACCCAAAAATCCCATAAAAATCACCCCAAAATAACCCAAAATCAGCCCTGAGCTCCACCAGGGTCAGGACACAGCCACGGACCCTAAAGGGCTGGAAAACAACCCAAAATCACCAAAAAAGCCATCAAAATAACCCAAAAATCCCATAAAAATCCCATAAAAAATCCCATAAAAATCACCCCAAAATAACCCAAAATCAGCCCAAAATTATCCTGGCTGGAAATGAACCCAAAATCCCCCAAAAATCACCCAAAAATCCCATAAAAATCACCCAAAAATCCCAAAATCAGCCCCGAGCTCCACCAGGGTCAGCACGCAGCCACGCACCCTAAAGGGCTGAAAAACAACCCAAAAATGCCATAAATGACCCCAAACCCCACAAATCCCCTATAAAATCCCCCATAAATCCCCTATAAATGATCCCAAAACCCCATAAATGACCCCAATTCCCATAAATCCCCTACAAAATCCCTCATAAACGATCCCAGACCTGCTCGGGGTTGCTGAGGTTCTTGGACTCCTCCAGGAACGATCCCATAACTGACCCCAAACCCCACAAATCCCCTATAAACGATCCCAAATCCCCTATAAATGATCCCAAATCCCATAAATCCCATATAAAATCCCCCATAAATCCCCCGTACCTGCTCAGGGTTGCTGAGGTTCTTGGACTCCTCCAGGAATGATCCCATAACTGACCCCAAACCCCATAAATCCCCTATAAATGATCCCTAAATCCCATAAATCCCCTAGAAATGTTCCCAAAACCCCATAAATGACCCCAAACCCAACAAATCCCCCATAAATCCCCTATAAATGATCTCAAATCCCATATAAAATTCCCCCCATATCTGCTCAGGGTTGCTGAGGTTCTCAGACTCCTCCATAACTGACCCCAAACCCCACAAATCCCCTATAAATGTTCCTAAATCCCCTATAAATGACCCCAAAATCCCATAAATCCCCCATAAATGACCCTAAAATCCCATAAATCCCCTATAAAATCCCCTATAAAATTCCCCAGACCTGCTCGGGGTTGCTGAGGTTCTCGGACTCCTCCATGAATGACCCCAAACCCCCAAAAGTGACCGCAAATCCCCATAAATGACCCCAAATCCCACATAAATCCCCTATAAATGATTTCAAATCCCCCATAAATGATCCCAAAACCCCATAAATTCCCTATAAATGTCCCTAAATCCCCTATAAATGTTCTGAAATTCCCCATAAATGACCTCAAAACCCCATAAATCCCCTATAAATGATCACAAATCCCACATAAAATCCCCTATAAATGATCCCAAACCCCATAAATCCCCTATAAGTCCCCTATAAATCCCCTATAAACGTCCCTAAATCCCCTATAAAATCCCCCGTACCCGCTCGGGGTTGCTGAGGTTCTCGGACTCCTCCATGAATGATCCCACAACTGACCCCAAACCCCACAAATCCCCTCTAAATGTCCCTAAATCCCATACAAATGACCCCAAAACCCCATAACTGACCCCAAACCCCATAAACCACTATAAATGTTCCCGAATCCCCTCTAGATGACCCCAAATCCCCTATAAATGATCCCAAACCCCCATAAATCCCCTATAAATGTTCCTAAATCCCCCATAACTGTCCCTAAATCCCCTATAAATGTTCCCAAATCCTCTATAAATGATCCCAAATCCCCTATAAATGACCCCAAAACCCAATAAATCCCCTATAAATGCTCCTAAATGCCCTATAAATGTCCCTAAATCCCCTATAAATGACCCCAAACCCCCAAAAGTGACCCCAAAACCCCATAAATCCCCCACAAATCCCCCATAAATCCCCTATAAAATCCCCCAGAAACGATCCCAGACCTGCTCGGGGTTGCTGAGGTTCTCGGACTCCTCCATAACTGACCCCAAAATCCCCAAAAGTGACCCCAAAATGCCATAAATCCCCTATAAAATCCCCTATAAAATCCCCTATAAAATCCCCTGTACCTGCTCGGGGTTGCTGAGGTTCTCGGACTCCTCCAGGAATGACCCCATAACTGACCCCAAACCCCACAAATCCCATATAAAATCCCATATAAATGACCCCAAATCCCCTATAAATGTTCTCAAATCCCATAAATCCCCTATAAATCCCCTATAAAATCCCCTATAAAATCCCCCGTACCTGCTCGGGTTGCTGAGGTTCTCGGACTCCTCCATAAATGATCTCAAACCCCATAAATAACCCCAAACCCCCATAAATCCCCCATAAATGTCCCTAAATCCCCTATAAATGACCCCAAACCCCATAACCCCAAAACCCCATAAATCCCCTATAAACGATCCCAAATCCTCTATAAATGATCCCAAACCCCATCAATTCCACATAAAATCCCCCATAAACGATCCCGTACCTGCTCGGGGTTGCTGAGGTTCTCGGACTCCTCCAGGAATGATCCCATAAGTGACCCCAAACCCCACAAATCCCCTATAAAATCCCCTATAAATGATCCCAAAACCCCATAACTGACCCCAAACCCCATAAACCACTATAAATGTTCCCAAATCCCCTCTAGATGACCCCAAATCCCCTATAAATGATCCCAAACCCCCATAAATCCCCTATAAATGTTCCTAAATCCCCCATAACTGTCCCTAAATCCCCTATAAATGTTCCCAAATCCTCTATAAATGATCCCAAATCCCCTATAAATGACCCCAAAACCCAATAAATCCCCTATAAATGCTCCTAAATGCCCTATAAATGTCCCTAAATCCCCTATAAATGACCCCAAACCCCCATAAATGACCCCAAACCCCATAAATCCCCCACAAATCCCCCATAAATCCCCTATAAATCCCCCATAAATGATCCCAGACCTGCTCGGGGTTGCTGAGGTTCTCGGACTCCTCCATAACTGACCCCAAAATCCCCAAAAGTGACCCCAAACCCCATAAATCCCCTATAATCCCCTGGGTCCCACCTGCTCGGGGTTGCTGAGGTTCTCGGACTCCTCCAGGAATGATCCCATACCTGACCCCAAACCCCATAAATCACCTATAAAATCCCCTATAAATGACCCCAAATCCCACAAATCCCCTATAAAATCCCCTATAAAATCCCCTATAAACGATCCCAGACCTGCTCGGGGTTGCTGAGGTTCTCGGACTCCTCCAGGACGTTTTCCCCCACGAAGATCTCGGGGTGGGCGAAGAGCAGCTCCAGCAGCTCCTCGATGCAGCCCAGGCACTTCTGCCACAGCTCGGGCTAAAAAGGGACAAAAAAATCCCCAAAAATTGATAAAAATATCCAAAAAATCCCAAATGTGACCCCACAGATCAGCCCGGGCACTTCTGCCACAGCTCAGGCTGGAAAAAATCCAAAAAGTTATAAAAATATCCAAAAAATCCCAAATGTGACCCCAAAAACCCCAAATGTGACCCCACAGAGCAGCCCAGGCACTTCTGCCACAGCTCCGGCTAAAAATGAACCAAAAATTGTAAATCTGACCCCAAAAAATCCTAAATGTGACCCCACAGAGCAGCCCAGGCACTTCTGCCACAGCTCGGGCTGGAAAAAACCCCAAAAAGTTATAAAAATATCCCAAAAAATCCCAAATGGGACCCCAAAAATCCCAAAAATTGATAAAAATATCCCAAAAATCCCAAATGGGACCCCACAGAGCAGCCCGGGCACTTCTGCCACAGCTTGGGCTGGAAAAAATCCCAAAAAATGATAAAAATATCCCAAAATATCCCAAATGGGACCCCAAAAACCCCAAATGGGACCCCACAGAGCAGCCCGGGCACTTCTGCCACAGCTCGGGCTGGAAAAAATCCCAAAAATTGTAAATCTGACCCCAAAAAATCCCAAATGTGACCCCACAGAGCAGCCCGGGCTGGAAATGGAGAAAAAATGATAAAAATACCCCAAAAAATCCCAAATGTGACCCCAAAAATCCCAAATGTAACCCCAAAAATCCCAAAAATTGTAAATCTGACCCCAAAAATCCCAAATGTGACCCCACAGAGCAGCCCAGGCACTTCTGCCACAGCTTGGGCTGGAAAAAACCCCAAAAAGTCATAAAAATATCCCAAAAATCCCAAATGGGACCCCAAAAATCCTAAATCCACCCCACAGAGCAGCCCGGGCACTTCTGCCACAATTCCGGCTGGAAATGAACCAAAAATTGATAAAAATACCCAAAAAATCCCAAATGGGACCCAAAAATCCCAAATGGGACCCCAAAAATCCCAAATGTGACCCCACAGAGCAGCCCAGGCACTTCTGCCACAGCTCAGGCTGGAAAAAATCCCCAAAATTGATAAAAATATCCCAAAAATCCCAAATGTGACCCCACAGAGCAGCCCGGGCACTTCTGCCACAATTCCGGCTGGAAACGGAGAAAAATGAACCAAAAATTGATAAAAATATCCCAAAAAATCCCAAATGTGACCCCAAAAATCCCAAATGGGACCCCCAGAGAGCAGCCCGGGCACTTCTGCCACAATTCCGGCTGGAAAAAATCCCAAAAATTGTAAATTTGACCCCAAAAAATCCCAAATGGGACCCCAAAAATCCCAAAAATTGTAAATCTGAGCCCAAAAATCCCAAATGTGACCCCAAAAATCCCAAATGTGCCCCCACAGAGCAGCCCAGGCACTTCTGCCACAGCTCAGGCCAAAAAATGAACAAAAATTCCAAATAAATCCCATTTTTAACCCCATTTTTCCAATTTTTTCCCCATTTCTCGCCCGTTTTTTCCCCAATTTTCACCGAATTTTTCCCAATTTTTTGCCCATTTTTCCCAATTTTTTCCCCATTTTCACCTTCATGTAGGCGGCCAGGTTGGGGTTGTGGTCACAAAAAATCCAAATAAATCCCATTTTTAACCCCATTTTTTCCCCATTTCTCACCCATCTTTTCCCCAATTTTCCTCACATTTTTTTCCCATTTTCACCCAAATTTTCCCAATTTTTTCCCCAATTTTCCCCCAATTTTAACCCTTTATTTACCTTCTTACAGTCCCCAAAAATCCAAATAAATCCCATTTTTAACCCCACTTTTTCCAATTTTTCCCCATTTCTTGCCCATTTTTTCCCCAATTTTCACCGATTTTTCTCCCAATTTTTCTCCCAATTTTTCCCCAATTTTCACCGAATTTTTTCCCAATTTTCCCCCAATTTTTTGCCCATTTTTCCCCAATTTTTAATCAATTTTCACCTTCATGTAGGCGGCCAGGTTGGGGTTGTGGTCACAAAAAATCCAAATAAATCCCATTTTTAACCCCATTTTTTCCAATTTTTTCCCCATTTCTTGCCCACTTTTTCCCCAATTTTCACCGATTTTTTCTCCCAATTTTCACCGAATTTTCCCCAATTTTTTGCCCATTTTTCCCCAATTTTTAATCAATTTA